>JAVHLV010000600.1:0-23643 GCA_036785495.1 Colletotrichum neosansevieriae
TATATAACTACTATTAGTATTTAATAAAATATTTTTTATAATTTTAGCTATATCTTCTATATAGTGACTAAAGCTTTGACTAATTTGAATAATTTTTTGACTAAACCTGACTAATTCCCAACCCTGCGGGAGGTACTACAGCAAAGTATACAGTGGCGACTTCTTATCGCACGCCTCTCAGGAACCCGGGCTTCCCACACGCTGCCAGCCCCGGCACCCTGTCTACAGGGACCCATCTCAGCCGGTCTAGCCAGTCAAAAGGCTGGGAACATATCGCACAGCCACTTTCTCAATCAATGGGACGTCCTGAAAACCCCACTTCAAGGCATGGCCGGCTGTACTGTAGTACTGTAGTACGCGATACGTACTTTGCATACCTACTGGTATGCGATTCCAGCTGCAACTGCTGTGACAACTTACCGTTCTCGCCTGTTCTGATATCCCTGTCCTGCTCGCTACGTAACTGCTAGTGTGGCTCTCCTTTTTTTTTTTTCCTTTCTTTTTTTCCTGCCCCCAAACCTGCTGGCTGCGCTGGACCAGGAGACAGAACTAGAAGAAGGAACCTGAGAGGGAAAAAGCAGTAAGGTAGGAAGGGTGCTCCTATCCCTCTCTCGCCTCTATTTCCTCTCGGTGCCCTGTACGCTGCCATATCCACAGCTTGCTCCCAACTGACCAACCTCCTCTTGCACATCGCCATTGGTGAAGAGCATCCTCTCATTTCTCTCCTGCCCCCCCCTTCCTTCCCCTCCTCTCGGTATACGGTGTATGTGCCCATTTCCTTCTCCCATCTTCCCCCAGTCCCTCCGCTCCCTTAGCCGCTCGCACCTTCTTCCTTAATCCCCTTTTGTGGCATTGTGGCGTGGGTGTGCTTGTGTGTAAAGGTACCTCCTTCCCGCACTAATGCTCCATACCCGCCTTGCCTCTAAACCGGTTCGCACCTTCTACAACCCGCCCTCCGTCACCCCTTTCTTTCATCTCGACAACTCTTACCTTAATTCACCACGCTCGTTCTGACAAGGCCTTCCAAGGCAGTCGCGAAATCAAAACTCACCTATTTCACTTTATCCAGTCAATCGCTTGGGCTTCTTCTCTTCTCGCGGGTTGAGTTGGCCAAGCTTTCTGGGCTCCCTCTATTTCGGTGCTTGCGTTCGACAGAACAACGCAAGGCTTCCACTCCCGGCGCCGGCTTCCCAACCCCCTTTCGTACTTTGCTGGACCGAACATTATCACCAAGCCAACTACGCCAATTGCTTCCTTTTGCTGCACAGCCGAACAGACCCAAAGCTAGTAGACGAACTGAAACCCAAAACGC
Source organism: Colletotrichum neosansevieriae (assembly GCA_036785495.1). Lineage (NCBI taxonomy): Eukaryota > Fungi > Ascomycota > Sordariomycetes > Glomerellales > Glomerellaceae > Colletotrichum > Colletotrichum neosansevieriae. The sequence continues at coordinate 1,313 of JAVHLV010000600.1, forward strand.
AACAACTGTCGCCATCTCTTGTTGTGCCGGCCACATCAGTTTGGGCTTTATCAAACCGGCCTCTTGCTGATTTTGTCCCCCGTCTTGAACACAACCTCATGAGTTTTGGACGGTCAGTCGACTTCCTCACGCCCTGAAGACCGAATCACGAACGTCACGCGTCTCGTCCTACAAACCCGTCTTCGTAGTGGTTGACGCGTTCATGCTAACAAGCTGGTGCAGGTAATTAACTGAACAAAATGTCTGGATATCCAGCCGCCGGTGGTGGTGGTGGTGGTGGTGCCGGTGGAAACCACGACTACGACGATGGCTATGGCCAACAAGGCCGCGGTCATGGCAACGGAACTCAACAAACCGACTCCTACTACCAGGACGACCAGTACTACGACCAGAACGGCTACGATGACCGCGGACATCACCAAGGCAATGACGGCTACTACGACGAGTCGTAGGTCAACCTGTTCCTGGCTCACATTTTGGCATGACTGACCCAAACTTGTTCAGGGGCTACTACAATGCCGACCCAAACAACCCGTACCACCAGGAAGGTGGCTACTATGACGGCCATGACCAGTATCAGGACGACTACTCCAACGGTCAAGCTGGCTACTACGACCAGGACTACAACCAGGGATACGGCAACGGCGGTCCTCGACAAGGCTCAGAAGACGACTCCGAGACTTTCAGCGACTTCACCATGAGGTCAGACATGGCTAGGGCTGCTGATATGGACTACTACGGCCGCGGCGATGAGCGATACAACAGTTACGACCAAGGTGGCGCTCGTGGCTTCCGTCCTCCCTCCTCCCAGATTTCTTATGGTGGAAACCGCTCTTCTGGGGCATCGACTCCCAACTACGGCATGGACTACGCCAACATGATGTCTGCCGCTTCTCGGGAACCGTACCCTGCTTGGACTTCCGACGCACAGATTCCCCTGTCCAAAGAGGAAGTCGAGGATATTTTCCTGGATCTCACTTCCAAATTCGGTTTCCAGCGCGACAGTATGCGCAACATGTACGACCACTTGATGACTCTCCTGGACTCTAGAGCTTCGCGTATGACCCCCAACCAAGCTCTGCTATCGCTCCATGCCGACTACATCGGTGGTGACAACGCCAACTACCGCAAATGGTACTTTGCGGCTCACCTGGACTTGGACGACGCTGTCGGTTTTGCCAACATGAAGAAGGGCAAGGGTCTGAAGCGCAAGGCAAAAAAGAACAAGAAGAAGGGCGACGCTGAAAACGAGGCCGAGGCTCTGGAGGATCTCGAGGGTGACAACAGTCTCGAGGCTGCCGAGTACCGCTGGAAGACTCGCATGAACCGCATGTCCCAGCACGATCGTGTCCGCCAACTCGCCCTTTACCTGCTCTGTTGGGGTGAGGCCAATCAAGTTCGGTTCATGCCCGAGTGCTTGTGCTTCATTTTCAAGTGCGCCGACGACTACCTCAACTCTCCCGCGTGCCAGAACCTAGTTGAGCCGGTGGAGGAATTTACCTTCCTTAACAACGTCATCACGCCCTTGTACCAGTTCTGCAGAGACCAAGGATACGAAATATCGGAAGGCGTTTACGTCCGCCGCGAGCGCGACCATAACCAGATCATCGGATACGACGACTGCAACCAGCTTTTCTGGTATCCTGAAGGTATCGAAAGGATCGTGCTCGAAGATAAGACGCGTCTGGTTGACATCCCTCCTGCCGAGCGATACCTCAAGTTCAAGGACATCAGCTGGAAGAAGTGTTTTTTCAAGACTTACAAGGAGACCCGTTCTTGGTTCCATTTGCTTGTTAACTTCAACCGCATCTGGATCATCCACTTGACCATGTTCTGGTTCTACACCTCCGCCAACTCTCCCAGTCTGATCGTTGGATCTTCATACGAGCAGCAAGTCAACCAGCAACCCTCAACGGCTAGACAGTTTTCTATCATCGCTCTTGGTGGCACAATTGCTGCCGTAATCCAGGTTCTGGCAACTTTGGCCGAGTGGGCTTACGTTCCCCGTCGCTGGGCCGGAGCGCAGCACTTGACAAAGCGTCTGCTCTTCTTGATCCTGATCCTCGTCATCAATGTCGCGCCTTTCGTCTACATTTTCTTCATCCCGAACCCTAATGAGCAAATCGCAAAGATTCTGGCTATTGTGCAGTTCGTTATCGCTCTGCTGACCTTCATCTTCTACTCGATAATGCCTCTCGGTGGTCTGTTCGGAAGCTACCTGACCAAGAACTCGCGCAAGTACGTTGCCAGTCAGACCTTTACCGCCAGCTACCCACGCTTGGCTGGCAACGACATGGCAATGTCATACGGTCTCTGGCTTTGCGTTTTCGGCGCCAAGTTCGGAGAGTCCTACGTCTATCTCACTCTCTCGTTCCGAGATCCAATCAGATACCTGTCTATCATGCAGATCGAGTGCGTTGGTGACAAGATTGTCACCGATATTCTCTGCAAGAAGCAAAATTTCATTCTGCTGGCTTTGATGGCCTTCACCGACCTGATCTTCTTCTTCCTAGACACCTACCTGTGGTACGTCTTGGTCAACGCTGTCTTTTCGATCGCCAGATCCTTCTACATCGGTTCCTCCATCTTGACGCCATGGAGAAACATTTTCTCTCGTCTGCCGAAGCGTATCTACTCCAAGATCCTTGCAACCACCGACATGGAGATCAAGTACAAGCCAAAGGTTCTTATTTCCCAGGTCTGGAACGCCATCGTCATCTCCATGTACCGCGAGCATTTGCTGGCCATCGACCACGTTCAGAAGCTGCTCTATCACCAAGTTCCTTCTGAGCAGGAGGGCAAGAGGACTCTGAGGGCTCCTACATTCTTCGTGTCACAGGAAGACCACTCGTTCAAGACGGAATTCTTTCCCACTAACAGTGAGGCAGAGCGACGTCTCTCGTTCTTCGCTCAGTCACTTTCGACCCCCATTCCTGAACCTCTCCCCGTCGATAACATGCCTACCTTTACGGTTATGATTCCCCACTATAGCGAGAAGATTCTCCTTTCTCTTCGTGAGATTATTCGTGAGGACGAGCCTTATTCCCGTGTCACCCTTTTGGAGTACCTCAAGCAACTCCACCCTCACGAGTGGGATTGCTTCGTCAAGGATACCAAGATTCTAGCCGACGAGACTTCTCAGTTCAATGGTGACGGCGATGCGGAGAAGAACGAAAAGGACACTGCGAAGAGCAAAATTGACGATTTGCCCTTCTACTGTATCGGTTTCAAGTCCTCCGCTCCCGAGTACACACTTAGGACCCGTATCTGGGCCTCTCTTCGCTTCCAGACCTTGTACCGCACGATCTCTGGTTTTATGAACTATAGCAGAGCCATCAAGCTTTTGTATCGTGTGGAGAATCCCGAGGTCGTCCAGATGTTCGGAGGCAACTCTGACAAGCTGGAGCGTGAGTTGGAGCGCATGGCACGCCGCAAATTCAAGCTCTGTGTGTCCATGCAGCGTTTCGCCAAGTTCAAGAAGGAAGAGATGGAGAATGCCGAATTTCTACTTCGCGCCTACCCCGATCTCCAAATCGCCTACCTCGACGAGGAGCCTCCTGTTGCTGAGGGTGAGGAGCCGCGTCTGTACTCCGCTCTTATCGACGGTCACTCTGAAGTCATGGAGAACGGTATGCGCAAGCCCAAGTTCCGCATCCAGCTATCTGGCAATCCCATCTTGGGAGACGGCAAATCGGATAACCAGAACCACTCTCTCATCTTCTACCGCGGCGAATACATCCAGCTTATCGATGCTAACCAAGACAACTACCTCGAGGAGTGTCTGAAGATCCGAAGCGTATTGGCCGAGTTTGAGGAGATGAAGACCGACAACGTTAGCCCCTACACTCCTGGTGTCAAGAACAAGGTCACTGCCCCCGTTGCCATTCTCGGTGCCCGCGAATACATCTTCTCCGAGAACATTGGTATCCTCGGTGACGTCGCAGCCGGAAAGGAACAGACGTTTGGTACCCTCTTCGCTCGTACTCTGGCTCAGATCGGTGGTAAGCTACACTACGGTCACCCGGATTTCCTCAATGGCATCTTTATGACCACTCGTGGTGGAGTGTCCAAGGCTCAGAAGGGTCTTCATCTCAATGAGGACATTTACGCCGGTATGAACGCTCTCTTGCGTGGTGGAAGAATCAAGCACTGCGAGTACTATCAATGTGGTAAGGGTCGTGATTTGGGTTTCGGCTCTATTCTCAACTTCACCACCAAGATCGGAACTGGTATGGGTGAGCAAATGCTTTCCCGCGAGTACTACTACCTCGGAACTCAGCTGCCTCTGGATCGTTTCCTCTCCTTCTACTACGCCCATCCTGGTTTCCATCTGAACAACATGTTTATCATGCTCTCCGTTCAGATGTTCATGATCTGTCTGCTCAGTTTGGGTGCTCTTCGGCACGAGACCATCAAGTGCGACTACAACCGCGACGTTCCTATCACGGATCCTCTCTTCCCCACTGGCTGCCAGAACACGGACGCTCTTATGGACTGGGTGTACCGTTGTATCTTGTCGATTATCTTCGTGTTGCTCCTGGCGTTCGTTCCCCTAGTCGTTCAGGAGTTGTCCGAGAGAGGTTTCTGGCGTGCCGGCAAGCGTCTTGCCAAGCAATTCCTCTCACTCTCGCCGTTCTTCGAGGTCTTCGTTTGCCAGATTTACGCCAATTCGGTTCAACAGGATCTCTCGTTTGGCGGTGCCCGTTACATCGGTACTGGTCGTGGTTTCGCAACTGCCCGCATTCCATTCGGCGTCTTGTACTCGCGTTTCGCCGGGCCTTCCATCTACTTTGGATCCCGTCTGTTGATGATGCTTCTTTTTGCCACCGTCACCATCTGGCAACCTGCGCTCGTCTACTTCTGGATTTCTCTTCTCGCTTTGGTCATCTCGCCATTCTTGTACAACCCTCACCAATTCGCATGGAGCGACTTCTTCATCGATTACCGCGACTTCCTCCGCTGGCTGTCCCGTGGTAACTCGCGCTCTCACGCCTCTTCTTGGATTGCCTTTTGTCGCCTCTCTCGTACTCGTATTACGGGTTACAAGCGTAAGGCTTTGGGCGACCCTTCTGCCAAGATGTCCTCTGACGTGTCCCGTGCGGCTATTACGAATATGTTCTGGGGCGAAATCTTGACCCCTCTTTTGCTCGTGGTCGTCACCGTTATTCCTTACCTCTACATCAACGCCCAAACTGGTGTCAACCAGACAAACAACCCTGATGCCACAATTCAGCAAACCAACTCGTTGATCAGAGTGGGCGTCGTGGCGATTGCCCCCGTTGCTATCAACGCTGGCGCGCTCATGATGTTCTTCTTTATGGCTTGCTTCATGGGTCCTCTCCTAAGCATGTGCTGCAAGAAGTTTGGCAGCGTCCTTGCAGCCATCGCTCACGCTATCGCCGTCATCGTCCTCCTTGTCTTCTTTGAGGTTATGTTCCTTCTGGAATCATTCAACTTTGCGAGAACGCTCCTCGGCATGATCGCCGTTGTGGCCATCCAACGTTTCATCTTCAAGTTGATTATCACTCTCACCCTTACTCGCGAGATGAAGACGGATCAGGCCAACATTGCGTTCTGGACGGGCAAGTGGTACTCTATGGGATGGCACACGGTTTCACAGCCCGCTCGTGAGTTCCTCTGCAAGATTACAGAGCTGAGCATGTTCGCCGCCGACTTCGTCTTGGGTCATTTCCTCTTGTTCATCATGTTGCCTGTCATTCTTGTTCCCAAGATTGACATGTTGCACTCGATGATGTTGTTCTGGCTTCGTCCTGGGTATGCATCTCTCTTTTCTTTATTGAACCGCATAGCTAATAATCCTCACAGTCGCCAGATTCGCCCGCCTATCTACTCGATGAAGCAGTCCAAGTTGAGACGTAAGCGTGTATTCCGTTACGCCATCTTGTACTTCACCCTCTTCATCGTCTTCATGGCTCTCATGATTGGTCCTGCCGTGGTGGGTGACAAGATTCCTCTGGGCGGTCTCACCAAGACGCTCAGCTCCAAGGACCTGGCGCTGCTCCAGCCCGACTTGGTGAACGATAACACACGTAACGAGACGGAGACGGGTACTGGAGCGCCCGGGTACTCAGGCGCTTACCTCACGATGTCAACCGCGTCTAGAAAGGCGGCATCCACTAAGCGTGCCGAGAGAGTACGCCTGTTCTAATGCAGATTGTAACATAGAGACGAAAAGGGGTCGCAAAACAAGGTCGCCGCTGCGGCAGAGGAGTGGGCTAGAGTTGTAGATGGAGTCTGTGGCTCGTGTGGCGGCGATGTTTAATGTCCATTAGGCGGGTTTGAGTTTCGACAGTAACCTATTCGCTTCTCTTTTTTGTTCGTTAGTAGGGCAGGGAATATGGCTATGGGATCACGGCTTCTAGACCTGCAAATTAAGTACGTCGTAAATTGCCCAGACTAAGGCTAGACGGGCATGTAATCAAGTTACGTTATGTTCAGCAATTTTCGATGTCTCCAAATTTGTCAAGTGCGCGACTCTTAGAGTGCAGGGTTCAGGGCAAATTTGCAAAGGCGCTTGTCGAGGTGAGGCGACACTGGTAATGATGAAGTTGCATGATGCCTCTGGCGTGGATGCCCTGGATCATTGTTAGGTAGTCAGCAATCGGCTTGGGCAAAGCTGAGTGCGATTACGGTTATGACCGTACTAATGGATTTGCGATCCTCTGCCCCTGAGATGCACAGCGGGGCGAGCCATTGAGTGAGGCTTAGGGGTTCCCTTTTTTTCTTCTTTTTTTTTTTGGCCAGGGGCGCGCTCGGGGAACCACCGCGTCAGACTCGCACCGACGGGTCCTTGCTGGGTGTACCTGCTCGTCCTCTTTCTCGTTCTCCTCGACCGCAGCTACATCAAGTTTGACGCATTTCGCGTGTGCGCGGCTGCCCGTTACTTGTAAGGTTCGGATTATTGCCTTAGTCAGGCAAGAAGTGAGAGACGCAAAGTACCGGAGGTGACGACCCGAGGCCACCCAAGAGCGAAGTCGACCACGGGCTTGGGCCTGCGCCATAGTACCTTTCTGCTACTGCTGCTTCGGCAATCACCGATCCCTGTCATCAACCTCGTTTCCTTCGAACCCGGAGCCATCGGCTGTGGTCTAATTGTTTTGCCTGGTCGCGCTGCGCTCCGAAGCGAATTTGGGCGTGCACGCATCCACTGCGTAACATCTTGCTTGTGCTCTAGATCCGTCGACAATCGACCGCGAACCCATATCATCCCGAAGTCTCGTCGATTCAACGGAGACCACCAACGCTCACCATGGACGCCGGCGAAGTCCAGACCTTGGTGACCGACTGGCTGCGCGAGGCTTCCGATGCCTTCCAGAAGGTCCCGGGGTCTGCTGTCTTGATCCGCTACATTCAGTCGAGCTACCAGAACGATCCCATCCGCTCCGGCATAGAGCTGGTTCTCTTCATATTCTTCGTCCGGTACCTTCTCTCGCCCTCGTACTCGACTCAGAAGCAGAATTTCATCAAGTTGCGCGACGATGTCCGTACAGTCCTCGTCTTTTATTTCTTGAGGAGTGAGCGACTGACCACACAGCCAGGAAATCGACGAGTTGGTTGACGACTGGACCCCTGAGCCTCTCGTCCCTGCCCAGACCGCACTCGAGGAGATGGAGAGCGAGAGGTTGCCAGTCATCGTTGGGTACAGATATTCCCGGCCCCAAAATTGTCGACTATTAGTGTAGCTAATCAAATCCAGCCCTACCGGACCCAAGACCAAACTAGCAAACGGCCGCACCGTGACGAACCTCGCTTCTTACAACTTCTACAACTTCAACGCGAACGAGCAGATCAAGGATAAGGCGATTCAGACCTTGCGTACCTATGGCGTCGGCCCCTGCGGCCCTCCCCAGTTCTACGGCACCCAGGACGTGCACATGAAGACCGAGGCTGACATCGCCGCCTATCTCGGCACGGAAGCCTGCATCGTCTACGCCCAGGCCTTCTCCACCATCTCCAGCGTCATCCCCGCCTTCTGCAAGCGCGGCGACATTATCGTGGCCGATCGCGCCGTCAACTATTCCATTCGCAAGGGACTCGAGGCGTCCAGAAGTACCATCAAGTGGTATTCTCACGGCGATATGGACGACCTAGAGCGTGTTATGCAGAAGGTTGTAAAAGACCAGGCGGGCAAGAAGTTGACGCGCCGATTCATTGTGACCGAGGGACTTTTCGAGACAACTGGCGATCATGCCGATCTCCCCAGACTTGTAAGTTCCTTGACCAGGCGCCGGCGCGAATATTTGTCCGTACAGCCAGATTAACGGAGCGAAAACAGGTTGAGTTAAAGGAGAAGTACAAGTTCCGCATCATCCTGGACGAGACCTGGTCATTTGGCGTCCTCGGCCGCACTGGCCGTGGTCTCACTGAAGCGCAGAACGTTGACCCTTCTCAAGTAGACATGATCGCGGGCTCTCTCGCCGGTCCTCTGTGTGCTGGTGGTGGGTTTTGCGCCGGAGCCAAGGATGTCGTTGAGCATCAGCGCCTCACTGCGGCATCATACACTTTCTCGGCTGCTCTTCCTGCCATGCTCGCTGTTACGGCCAGCGAGACGCTCAGCGTCTTGCAATCCAACCCGGATATTCTGACGCAATGCCGTGAAAACATCAAGGCCATGAGGGCTCAACTGGATCCGCGCAGCGACTGGGTTGTGTGCACAAGCTCGCCTGAAAACCCAATCATGCTTCTTGTCCTCAAATCTGAAGTTGCCGCGGCCCGAAAGCTCACGAGGGAGGACCAGGAACGTCTCCTTCAGGAATGTGTTGATGAGGTGAGCTGAACTCGACTTTTCCCTCGTTCAATGTTTGAACATCAAGCTGACCAGGACCCAGGCTCTTGCAAACGGAGTTTTGATTACTCGTCTGAAGAGCATGGCCATTGCCAATAACCTTGATACTAAGGACAGCAGCTGGCAAATTCAGCCAGCACTCAAGGTGTGCGTCACATCGGGTCTCCCGAAGAAGGACATTGAGAAGGCAGGCGTCACGATTCGGCACGCCATTACAAAAGTCATGACTCGGAAGTCGAGCTCCAAGCCCACATGAAAAGTGTTCCCATATCCGGACCGCGAAAGTTGCCATTGAAATGCACCATGCTAGATGAGTGTGAGACGGAGATTTCTGGCGGGTATTTTTGTTGTCAGGTATTCTCGGGCTTGACTGGGACGAACATAGAAGACGCCACTCAAGCGTTGTTGTACATTTCTCTTTCGTGTTCAGCTAGAGCCGGTGGAAAGGCTTCTCGAGGCGGTCGGAATACCCCGCAGCGGATTATTGCATTGTAATTCACAGAATACATCTACTAATACCTGATAGAACAACGCGTGCCTGGAAATGGGACAAGGCGTGTGCTGTGAGTCGCACAACTCTTGAAACCGAGTAGACGTACGGCAGTGAAACCAAGGGTCCGCGGCAGTCTGAAGACTGGGCTTGTTCCAGAAGCGTACGCCGACGCCGACAAAGACTGACGTCTGTAAGTCCGCACCGCATTCGGAACGGGTTGATGTGTGGCATCCGATTTGAAATGGTTAGCTTCTCTGACCCCAACCAGCTACGATTTCCTCCCCAGCCTCCACCAGCGATGCTGTTGGCTTCTAGACCGCTTCCATGTTTTTCTTCCTTTTCTTTTTCTTCCTACGTAGGTTAGAGAGCAGTAGCTTCGTCAGCTCCGTCGAAGTTTTAGACTGAATCTTCCTAGTCGCCCAGGCCGTTGGAAAAGGACGAAATGTCACGATTGCCCTCTTCCAGATCTGTGGCAGCGTGGGTTGTTCGAGGCGCCGTTCGTACCAGCCCGCCCACTACTACAAGGCGATCGGAGGAGGCCGCAAGAAAGCCGCATCTCGACAAAGCTGAGGGTCTGGCAGGTGCGGCGCAGATGGAACGGTACCTTAGCTTCTAAGTGGTTCCGGAACGGTATCCGACTGATATGCGGTGTCGTTCGGATATGCGACTGTCATCTGGAGACAGCACGTGGCCGGGCTGGTCAGCTGGCCGGCCCTGCGCAAGGGAACAAGTCCGTTTAGGTGTGCCCGATGGTTGAGTCTTGGTTGGTCTGGTCTGTCTCCATCAAAAGTTTATGCCTAGGAGCGCCGTGTTTGCTCCTTAGGTCGCAATGAGAGGAGGACAGCCCTTTGGGTGAAGGAAGGCGATGGGAGGAAGTTGTGGTGTGTATAAGATGCCTACCCCAAAGAACCCTGCCCCATCATCTCGGGAAGGCCTTCAATTTCCATCCTGCTTGATCTGACTTTCCTTCAGTTGACCAAAAAGAACGTTTTCGTCCTGCCTCTTTCTCTCGCCGAATTTCTCACTTTCTCTGGTAGAGCCGTCGCTCCTTCCTTCTCCACCAGGTTTTAGCAGGAACATATACAAGAGTTTTCGGCCGCTCATTCACCACCACATCCATCTTACGCAGTGAGTGCCTCCCTCTCGCACGTCTTATTTTCATGGATGACGTCTTGTGCATACCATTGGGGTTATTATGCAAACGCCGTGGCATAGGAAACCGCCAATGCCCTCATGATTCCCCTGGGCAGATTCACTTGGACCATCTCCATCCTAATATAGCCTCCTTTCTGCGTTCATTCGGAAACCAACAACCCCCATTCGTTTGATTGTGATTTGAGCAATGTGGATATGCGCCATCGACAACACTTCTGTCAAGTTTGATAACCAGACCAATTTACGTCTTAGTATGTCTCAGCTATCTATCTACCCGAGAAGCCAGATAGTGCCCAAACAAAGCGGTCCGTTGAGGTAAGCTCATTCGGCTCCATCACGAGCATGGTCACTTGCCTTCATGAATCCTTCTCTCGTCTGCAATTCCAAACCACTCTCCCTTCCATTCCTTGCTGCCTCTATATCTCCATTGTTGCCCCTGCCTACAAGAACTTATATCCAAGGCCCCGCATTCCTTCCCCAGCTGATCCCCGCTCCCTGCATTCCTCCCTTCCGGCCCGACCCCATGGCCCTCATCTACTCCCGTTCCTGCATATCTTGGTATTTGCCAAGACGACAGGGCGACATGTTCCCCTAATCGACCTGCCGCTGGGTTTGTTGGGAATACCTAGGCAACCCTGCAATGCTCGAGAGAAGATATACTTCACTGCCGCGCCGCCTCTTCGGCCGGGCTCCGAGCCACTATTCAATCTCCTTCTTCAACCTCATCCCTTTCTTTCAAATTATTGCCGCTCGCTCGTCGCTGTTGGCCTCGTGTCGCCCTAAGCTGTGTCTACAGCAATTCGTTCCTTTGAGTCCATGCTGTCTTGACATGCAGTCACTCGTTCTTCAACCCTGTATAATTCTTGACTCTCCTTCACGTGGATTGACCTGTTCAGAAATCAGACGAAATCGATCAGTTTCGCCTCTTTCGAACCCGGCAGCAGCTTGGCTCGGCTGTTGTCCATTGACCTACGTCGTGAAACTTTGCCTAAGATCTGGTTCCGACACCCACCTACGTTTCGAAAGATGAAGACTACCGGTCTCCCCTCCGCTGCGCTCCTGGCCTTCATCGGGCTGTCGGCCACTCATCCTCAGGGTTCGTATGATGACGAGTTCTTGCGCTTGAATGATGGCTGACAGACAATCAGGTACTAGACCTGCCCCCAGAGATGTCACACCTGGCACGATTGTTATCACCGACTCGTCACTCAAAGAAGCGACCGAGGCCCCTCGAGCAGTTATCTACGTCAACGAGGAGGGAGCCCCTCTGACTACGGCCACCGAGACGGTCCGATTCGTTCCTGCCTCCGGGTCGCTCAGCCGCGACTCGAAATCCGTTGACCTAGAAACTCGCTCTGGCACCGCCCCCTCACGAGCCATCCCCTCTGGCTACAGATCTGTGTCGTCGGGTTCATCGGCTTCGAGCGCGTCCCCTTCCTCTTGGGTGTCTTCGTCTTCGTCCTCCACTTCATCGTCACCATCTTCTTCGGCAAGTCTTTATGGCATCGCCTATGCGCCATACACCGCGAAGAGTGCCTGTAAAACGGCCGTGCAGGTTGAGGCAGATTTTGCAGAGCTCAAGGGCAAGTACTCGATTGTTCGCACCTACGGTACCGACTGCGATCAGATTGCAAAAGTTCTCCCGGCGGCCAAGAAGGCCGGCTTGAAGCTTATGCTGGGCTTGTTTGACATAGGCCCAGTCCAGCAGCAGGTCGAGACAATTGTTGCAGCAGTCAATGGAGACTGGTCTCCGGTTGGCACCGTCAGCGTCGGCAACGAGCTCGTGAACAGTGGGCAGGCTACAGCGCAACAAGTCATCACCGCCATGGCACAGACACGCCAGCTTCTGCGGGCTGCGGGATACAACGGACCTGTCGTCACGGTCGACACGTTTGTTGCTGTTTTGGCCAACCCGTCTCTGTGCGACCAATCTGATTATTGCGCCATGAACATCCACCCCTTTTTCGATGCCAACACCGCGGCCAAGGATGCTGGAACATTCGTGGTCAATATGGCGAACCAGGTACAAGCGAAGCTTTCAAACCGTAGCAAGCGCATTGTATGCACCGAGACAGGCTGGCCGTGGCAAGGAGATGCGAACGGTCTTGCAGTACCCGGTGTTAAGGAGCAGAAGCTGGCTATCGACTCGATCAAGAAGGCGTACGCGAGCCACCCGGGCGATGTGGTTCTCTTTTCTGCCTTCAACGACCTTTGGAAGCAGGCGGAGGCTAGCACTTTCCACGCCGAACAGTACTGGGGCATTGGAGGTCTGTATTCGGATTCTGGTAAATAGGATGGGAAAGCTATCTGATGTCGCCTGGCTGCGGGCAAGCTATGTGACAAGGAGACGAGGCATATGATATTCGGATGGGCTGACAGCGATCGACCAAATATTTGTTACCTTTATTCATCCATCAACTAGATTTTTCAGCTCTGACTTTTAGACTTGTCTTGAATCGTGATACCTGCTAGTCTAATGAGTGTTCCGGTTGAAAACCACATAGGAGCGAGTAGTATATAGCTCTCACAGCTGTCACATCACTGCCGGTACATAAGCCTGCAGATTGTCTATTCGTGGCGTGACCGGCATAAATACTCTCCTCCGCTCTAGGAGCAGTCACCGTTCCTTCGTCCCTTTACAAGAGCTTGTCTCCATCGTTGAAGTCGCTTGCGTTCCCTGGCGAAGCTTATATTTCCTGTGGGTGCCGCCTATGCGATCAGGGAAAGCCGAATTGGTTTCGACGAAGATATTGCAGTGGGGTGTCTCGGTACTTGATCGATGTGAAGCGGCCAGGAGAGGAGAGGGGGGGGGGGCATGAGGAAGCTGTAGGCTGCTTCGGTGGTCAAAGTTCAGTCAAGTTGAAAACTTGCCCTTGTCGATTTTGGAGTGTCTTGGCACCGTGTACCCTAGTGAAGAAATCCAGTCAACTCACAGTATGTAGGCATTGGGTGCCCCGATGAGCGTCGTATTGGTGGGGTTCCAAGAGGTCTCAATAGCAGATCCTGTAGCCAGAGCGATGATAGGGAAATCCAGTCGACTGCACGTTAGCTTGCATGCTACTTTCACGGCAGCTGCTCATAGATAGAGATCACCAGGCAGCCCCGGAGTTGGACAGCTTCTTGGTCTCTCAATGACCTCAAAGTATGGATCAGGTGGTTTGCCATTGTCTTTTGGGCGACTGTACCTAATCACTGGACGCACTGTTGGCAAATTTGCTACGTATATCCGAGCATTTGATCAGTTCGGCGGCGAAAGCCGACATCTCGCGCGCAGAAGAGAAGGACTTGCTAGCCGTTCACTTCGGCATTAGACCCTATCCGCCGCCATTACCCCCCGGGTTGTTGTGGTGCAGATCCAAGAGTGGGATGCGAATATGTTCGATGTCGTGGCTGCGGCAGATCTGAAGCCCAAGACATCCAAGGCAAGCAATGTCGAGTTCCTAGCCAAAGCAGCAGCTCAGCCTTCTGAAACACTTTCATTCCAGGATGCCGTGCCATGATCAAAGATTCTCGCGAAAAGACGCGAGGTTGGTAAAACCGCAACGTTCCCACGCTAAAGTCTGCGTTTTTCTTCTGCGCCATCATTTGTCGTCCAGTCAGCCACCCATCAGGGCAATCCGCAAGAGACTATACTTGGGCTGTATGGGAACTGATAGGATGGCTTTTCTGTATTCGGGAACCAGTGTTATAGAGGCCCTTGCAGATCGCACAACGCGTTTATCAATTAGACCCCGAAAAATGATGAATGGGACAGGGAGCGTACCGATCTGCCCCTGGCCATGCCGAAGGAATGTCATCACAGCGCTGCAGGCCTGGACGAGAAAGAAGACCTTTAGGTTTTCGTTTCCCGGAGCACACATGGGTCTATTGCAATCGCAAGCCTGTGTATGGTGGAGTACGCGCGCCGAGTAAGCCCCTTGGAAAGGAAAAATCTTGACTTTCGGTTCGAGGGTGGGCTTGCGCAGCCGCATTTTGTTCAGATTCTGGATGCACCCCAGAATCCGACAACCATAATGGAGACGGTGGCCGCTGGCATGACCAAGTACACTCGGGATCTGGCGTTGATGGAAAATCTTCACGACGGCGGAGCCTGTAGTGGTTGGTGTACATCCGAAGTGAGATGGGGAGTGTGATCTTTGCAAATCGGCGGTTCTAAACGGATGTGCGTCCTGTCTCCCGGCGTGATCGAGTCTTCCTGCTTGGAGGGGAAGCTCGCTGGCAGGGTTAGTACACGGTCTCAATGGGCACTCCGGATAACGACTCAGGGAACATGATGATCTCTCACAGCTGGACGCGCATGAAAGGCAGCTCAAGGTTGGGTTCGTGGAGTCATGATTTAGGAGTCGAGCTGGGGCTGGGTCGTACACAGAGTCGAGGAGGTTGACGGGGAGGCAGAGGGTTGATATGGCAAGAGCCAGTGGGAGGGAGTGTTTCTTGCAGGCAACTCCAACTTTAATCAGGTATGCCATTTCTTTTTCTTCTGTTCCTTTTGTCCAGCCAGACGATAGGGAGGATGTCGACAACAGTGACAAGATAAACATGACCAATAGCGACAAGCGGCCGCGATGACGCAAGGAGTATATGTGCAGTTGAGTATGATATCGATGAGCAACAGCCACCTGAAGTAGAAAAACAATAAGACATTATCCACCTCCCGATTGGTGAGAAACAGTATTGCGCCACCCGAAGCAAGCCAGAGCATAAAGGTTACCAAGCACTGGTTTTCCATCCCATCACGGCTGAACAGCGTAGCGGATTAATTAATGATCGCATGCTTTGGGAGGGGCTTTTGATGCTCCTCCTAATTGGATCAACTATCAAGCCCGATCGTTTAGACGAAAAAGCATAAACTTCAGCCAAATCATGCTCCTGTCAAGTGGTCCCATGCAGTGAAATGCATAAACGCCCGTCATATTTAAAACACCCATTGATTCCTCCTCCAGGTTTGAGCAATGCTCAACTCTCATCACCGACGTAGGTCGAGGCTTGCGCGGGACGAGTCGAGACTCGGCCGAATGGAGCTGCTAGAGCTTCTGCGGCGCCGCGCCCGTTGCTCACCCGGGTCCGAAGGCCGCAGACCGGACGACTTTGCGAACAAGTTCAAGATGTCCGTTAGGGAGATAACGCCAGTGAGGCGTCCTGAGAGGTGAGCGCCGGGCATCGCCGCAGCAGGCACGACATTGTGCACTTGCGGGGGCAGTGGCGACTGTGGTGCGGATCCCGCGCCGGGTACTAAGGCGGTCGATTTCGTAGGACCCAGCAATGGCGTTGCGGGTGCCGACGGGGACGGCGATGCCGATTCAACCACCCACATGCGGTGTGATTGAGTAGCAACCAATTTCGCAACAGTATGCGCTAACGTCGAGTAGGGGTTGACGTAGAAGACGGGGAAAGAGTCACGGCCGTGTTCTACGCCGCGTTCGCTCAAGATGACGGAGATGAAGTGCATGCAGGATGACTTCAGCAGAGGCGCGTCCGCGGCGCTCGTCAAATGCTTCACGTCGACGCTTGAGATGTTGCCAACGACGTTCCGGCCGTTATCGACGACAGCAACACTTGTCAGCCCCTCGGCATTCATGAGAGCCAGAGCGTCTCCTAGTGAACTGTCGGAGCTGGAGAACATTAGCTGTGGATCACTGGTAGGGGGGGAGAATGACGCGCTCACTTGACGGATACGATATGCTGGGTGCCAATGCTGAGATCTCGCAGGATGGTCGGGTATAGCTTGTCAATGGCAGGAAAGTTGATGCCTTCGTTCCAGAAGAACTCAACTAGCTTGAGCTGATTGAGAATGCCAATTACATCGCCTGCGGGACTTGTTACCAAGATTTGGTGGATGCCGCTTCCGAAGACTTCTATGGCTTTGTCCAGTGTCTCATCGAAAGGCAAGGTTATGAGAGACTCTTTCCTGAAGAGGGGCTGAATATCCCGTAGAGCTATGCTTGTTCCTTCCCGGGCCTTCGTCGCGATATTATCATATATGGCAACCTGCTCCTCCTCGGGCTTCGCCAGCCCGACTACCATCAGGAGATATGTATTGAGGTCGTTGTAGTCGAAGGTGGAGACGGCGGTCTTGGAGGAGGCATCTTCTCGGACGAGAACAACGTTCGCAGGGCTGTGTTTGACGAGCATCTATTGGACTCTTAGCAAATAGACGCCCTTTGACGGATCGAACATGGTGACTGACCATAGAGGCCTCCTCGACGCTGGAATCCAAGTTCACCCACTTGACATCATCCTGATTGACAAGTTCATTGACAGAAACATCGCGCCAATCGCGGCCGGCAAAGCGCGGGTTGGCATGCTTAGTGGCGGCCGGGGGATGATTCAGGAGCTCTTGAACGGCTGCTTGGGTGAAAGATAGGTGACGCTGAGCGCGAGGCGAACCTGGTGCGTTTCTCAGGTTCTCGGCGAAGCTCTGGCGATGGGAATGGGAGCTCTTGTGCAAACTCGTTTGCGAAGGGGTCCGTTGCGGAACGGCAGGAGGGGAGTTAGCGATGGAGGCAAATCCCTCGTCCTTGTGCGGCCCGGGCGCCGCGTTGCCGTCCATTGCTCTGCTGGATGGACCGTCTCAGAGTGACCGTGATGAGGTCGGCGTCTTCGGCAATGCCGTGCGAGCGTCTGGTAGCGGTGTGTTTGCGCGTGAATGTTAATCGCTCTGTCTGCGTTTGGATGGAGGAAGATTTGAAGCTCTGTAGGTAAGTGGCTACGACTTGAGCGAGGGAGGTAGCAAGAGCGCTCTGGTGGCTGAGACACACGCTTATGGAGAGACGAAGTGGTTGCGAGTCGGCTGATTGCGATTGAAAGGCGCTGCCGTTGGATTCGGAGTAGTTGGTGGTGCACGGCCTTACGCAGACGTAGAGCTATGGATCATAATTGAGGGGCGATGGAGACGGAAAGGGAGATGGAGGCGGAAATGGGCCTGACAGGGAACACTAATGTGATAATGTCACTATTGGGATGAAACTCGGCTAGACTCGAACCAAAGCCAGAGGGCCTGATGCATCGATGTCGGATGATGGAAAGCGAAGAGTTGTGAGGTGTCGGATATTAGAAGACTTATCATGTTAAGGCACTTCACAGTCCGAATAAATCGGGGGATGGGACGATGAGGTAGCATGTTCGACGACCGAGATGAGGGGTAGGCAGCCTTGCTGTGTCACCTTTGGTAAGTACCTGAGGTACGGGGCAATTGGTATTGGATTTACCTTAGTTAAGACCTGTAGTGCTCCCTCACCTCGGAGAGACTGCGCCGGACCAGTACGAAAGTGCTGAAGTCCTCCGGGCTGTCGCTGAATACCTACCTAGGTGTCTTACCTGTCAAATCGACCCCTTAGCGTACGCAGTGACGCGCCAAGTGCGCGCAAAAGCAGCAGCAACTGTGGCGTAATGGCATAACATAGATATTAGCCACTTTTAGGCATAAATAACGCATAGATCTATATATAGAGATTTCTAGATAGCTATATACTTAATATATTATTATTTTTTATACTCTATACTATATAATTTAATAATTAATAGTTTAAATATTATATATAATTCTAATTAAAGCTATTTAGATAAATCTATAGTATTAAATTTACTTCTATATTATTAATATATAAGTTTATAGTAAACTCTTTATTATTAGTATTATTATAACCTCTAGCTTTTTATCTATACTTAATAATCTAGCTAATTAGTCTCTATAATAAGATTAAATTTAATATAAACTTTAGATAATAAAACTATAAAAGTATATTAACCTAGAAAATATAGAAAAAAAAAACCTTAATATAGTTTAAAATATTATTTTAAAAAAGCTAAAGCTTTAAAACTATTTCTAGAAAGCTAACTTCTTAATAGTTAATATTTAAAATACTAAAATAAGAGAATTATTTACTTTAATATTTAATATAGCTTAGCTAGAGTTAGAATAAATAATATTAGTAAAATCTAAGTTAGTATAGTTTTTTAATAACTTAATAAAATAAAACTAATATATATATATAATATAGTTATTAATATATAAAGATAAGATAAAGAATATTAAGAACTTATATAAGATTATAGTTTAATTTAAAGATTATATTTAAAAAACAGTTAAATTTAAGTATTAATTAATTTACTTTATATCTTAAAACTCTATTATAGATATTATTATCTATTTAAAGATAAGAGTAGAAATTAATAATATCTAGTAACTTAAGTTAATAAGAGTAATTTATATAAAAGTTCTTTAAGTTTTTTATAAAGAAAAGATTATAACTTAGAAGTTTATTACTAAGTAAGTTAATAAATATAAAATAGCTATATCTAAATTAAGAATAGTGGATATAATAAAGAATAGTAAGAAGTTAGAATAGTTTAATAACTTTATTTATACTATTTACTAAACTTCTCTCTCTTTATAAACTATAATTTATAAATTAATCTATAAAAAGAAAACTAATAATAAAACTCTAAAGCTTAATAATCTTATTAAGAATATATAAAGTAAAGTTTTAGAAATAGTTAATATTATAGCTTTAAAGTTATATATTATAAAGAATAGAGTATTTAAACTAATAATAACTAACCTTTTAATCTACTTAGTAAAAACTTTTTAACTTCAAAATAAGTTAAAGAAGAGATAACTTAATAAAAAGCTTAATAATTAATAAGATAAGTATAAAAAAGGAGTTAATAAGTATTAAGTATATATAAATTCTTACTACTTATTAAAGTATTAATATATCTTTATTAATAAAGTACTTAATAACTAAACTCTAAATAAAATAGTTACTAACTTTATAAAAGAGTAATATAAGAGGGAATTAGTAAATAAGATTAACTATTTAAAGATCTCTATAAAGAATTAATAACTCTTAAAGAAATATAGAGAAAGGATAGAAGTTAAGAAAGTAGTATTTACTATAATTTATACCTATAAATTATCTAAATTAGTATTATTAAACTTAGATTTAATAGTCTATATTCTAAATAACCTTAAATACTTTAAGAAACTATATAGTATTTATAATAAAGACTTTATTTTTATAAAATCTAAACTAATATTAATTAAAGAGTATATATCTATAATTATAAATATTATTAAACCTAAAGGTTATTTAATAAAGCTATATCTCTTTAATACTATTTATTATAATATTATAGTAAGTAATCTTATATTATATAGAGACTTAAAAAAGAAGGATATCTATTAAGATAATAAATTAAATAACTACTACCTTTAATAATAAGATAGTATATTTATTATTAAAATACTTAATATCTATAATTAATATATTCTTAAATATATACTAAAGAAACCTTAAGTAGTATTTTATAATAATACTATATTAATCTCTTTATAGTATAATATCTATATTATTTTAATAAAAAGAAAGCTAAGAAAGGATATTTATAGTAATTAATACTCTTAACTTAGTTATATAAAAGAAGCTATAATATACTATCTAGAAATAGTAATATATAATATAAAAGTAAAGAGTAAAATATCCTTAATAATAATAAACTATAATATATATAGTTTAGAGAAGATAATATAATAAATATACTAAATATTAAGAAAGTTTATTATAATCTTAATATTAAGAAGATAAATAGCTCCAAACTTTTACTTATTTAAATAAAGATATAGAGGCTTTATAACTCTCCTACTCTTTATAAACTAATTATTAAATTATATCTAGAATTATTACTTTAAAGATTATTTAACTAAAACCTTAATAAAAGTATTTACTTAATTTATAAACTTAGTTAAAAGGGAGCTAAAGGTTATAATTAAGGTATTTAAATATAATAATAAAATCCTAAAATATCTAGAAATAGAGAGCTTTATCTAGATAATAAATATTTAAATTAAACTATTAGCACTAAATATCTAAGCTTAAAATAAAAAAAGAGAGAGGATTATAGTAGTTATAAAGATAAAAGCTAGATATCTTTATTTATTATTAAAACTTCTATTTTATTTATAGCTAGAGATCTATATAGTAATAATCTATATATATAACTATACTTTATTATAGTTAAGAGATTAGAAAACTTTATATAAACTTCTATACTAATTTATAAAGAGTAATATTACTATACTAAATATTATCTATTTATAATAATATAGTTATAAAATATTTACTTTAACTATATAAGCTTAACTTTATAAAAACTATCTTTAATACTTTAACTCTAAGACTTAGATTAAATACTTTATTAACTATATCTTATTAAACTCTTACTAAGTATAGTATTTAGTAAAATAAGAAGTTATTATTATAAAAGATATTAAGTTTAATAAAAATATAAAATTTAGTAATAATATTAATAAGTAGAAAAATAACCTTTAAGAGATAAATTAAGAAAAGATATATAATTACTATAATAATATTATTAAGTTAAAAAAACTATAATAAATATTAAATCTAGTTAATATTAAAGATAATAAAAAAGCTAAAAAGTTATTATTAATTAATCTAATAGAGATTAATAAGGTTAATATACTAACTAAGTTCTAGCTATAAAATAAGTTTAAATATTTCTAAGCTTAGTTTTAACTTATTATTTTACCTTAATCTCTATTTTTATTATTTTTTTAAGAAATAGAGAATCTTAAAATAAAGAGAAAAGAGGTTATTATAATTAAATCTAAGAAATTTAGAATTATTTTAAGAACCTTCTATAAAGTAATATTTTTAACTAGTTTAAAGCTAAGTAAATTAATTAAATAGTAAGATAATCTTTATATCTATTTATAGTCTAGCTAATCTAAAGCTAGTGAGAAATATAACTAGATATTAAGCCTTAAAACTAGAAGCTTTTTATTTAGTTTAATAGTATTAAATAATTTTACTAAAAGTAAATTAAAGAAGTATCTAAAAGAAACTTACTAAAGAGATTTATTAGATATTATTTAAATATCTTAAAAACCCTTTATAAATAAGACCTATAAAATATATAATAAATAATAATACTTAATAATATACTATATAATGCAACACAGTATATTATAGTATTAATAATACTGTCTATACTGTAGATAGAAAGGTCTAGAAAGTCCTAGAAAGCTTTACTTTTAATAAGCTTTCTAGCTAGAACTAAAAGGGTTTAAGCTATAACTTTAATATATAACTAAGTCTAAATAGGCTAAATATCTATATAATCTACTATATAAGCTATTATATAAGTAATTATATAATAGAAGCCTCTAAAAGGGCTAGAATAAGTATAAATAACTCCTCTCTTCCCTATCTAGCTAGTTACTAGTTAATAAGCTAAAATAATATCTATTTTAATTCCTTCTTAATTATCTAAGCTATTTTATATAATATTCTTATATAATATAATTATATAATTAAGCTATCTTACTAAGAGGTTATAAGCCTAGATCTAGCTAAGTATATTTTACTCTTTAATAATAAAGATACTAAGAGAAAATTCCAGGAAAATTCTAGAAAAATCTTAGAAAATTCTAGAAGATTCTAGGATATTTTAGAGTATTATCCTTTATAAAATAAGGGTTTTCCTCTCTTAATTTATAAAGATTTATTTCTTATTTATCCTTAAAGATCTATTTTTTTAAGGATTTATTCTCTAATGTAAGGATTTATTTCTTACTATCTTAGAAATTTAATTTTCTAAGAATTTCCTCTTAATATTTTAAGGATTTACTCCTTATTATTCTAGGAATTTCTTTTTCTAAGAATTTATTCTTAATATACTAAGAATTTATTTCTTATTATTCTAGGAATTTATTTTCTCTTAGAATTTATATTTTATATAATCTTAAAAGGGATTATTTCCTATAATAAAGGAGATTTATCTCTTATAAAATAAAAGATTTATCTTTATAAAATAAGAGACTTATCTCTTATAAAATAAAGGATTTATCTCTTA
>JAVHLV010000601.1:0-23616 GCA_036785495.1 Colletotrichum neosansevieriae
TAGAGTATATATATATAGTTTAACACTACTACCTATATAGTTAAGTAGAACTTCTAAATAGATATATATTAACTTATAGACTTTTAATATATATATATTATTATAATATAGTTTATAACACTCTCAGCTTTATAAAGCTATAGTAGCTATATACTATAGTATATAATTATATAATTATATACTATAGACTATTTTACTATACTTTCTATATATACTAATCTATAGCTAAGATAGTTACTCCTTATAACTTATTCTTACTCCTATCTATAGCTTATAATAGTTATAAGCCTAGCTCTATAGCTTATAAATATCTCTATAATCTCTCTAAGTCTAGAAAAGGGTAAGTAGCTTTTCTCTTATAACCTTTTATCTATTTAAAATACCTTTATAATACTTAAAAACCTTCTTATAGTAACTTTATAATAATAGCTATATACTCTTTAATAACCTTTTCTCTAAAAGTAAAGCTCTAGAGCTTTACTAACTAGCTTTATTAGTACCTTAACCTATACTTATTTATATAGAGTAAGGGTATTTAGAACTATCTTAATTCTAAGAGCTCTAATACTAGGAAACCTTTTAATACTTTTAAGAGCACTCTAACTATTTAAGAATTTATAAATAAGTATAATATATATCTCTATATTAAGTATAAGGCTAATCTTAGTAAGTATAAAGCAGCTCTCTATAAATAGAAAGCTAAGAAGAATCCCTCTTAGATACTTTATAAAACTACTAAATATAATAACTTTATTAATATTATTAAGAGTGAGGAGTTTAATACTCCCTAATATACTAGAGCTAGTTATACTACTTCTAAGTTTATAAAGCTAACCTTACTAATCTCTATTAAGTATAAGGATATTTAAGAAGAGTAAAGTAATATATTTAAGTTTCTCTTTATTAATAATATAAACCTCTCTTTATAGATTACTTTATACTATAATTACTAAGTACTTATTTATTAAACTATTAATATAGTTTACTTTAAGGTAGTAGGGATAAAGCTTAATAATATAAATAATAAGTTCTAGATTAATCTTTAGAATCTACTCTGCTTCCTTAAATAGTAACTTACTTACTTTAATAATAATATATAGAAATAAGTATACTAGGATTATAAAGATATTTTAAAGTATACTAAGTATATTACTTAACCTGCTAAGTAGTATAGAGAATAGTACTATCTCTATAAACTAGTAATAAGCTAGAATATCCCTAATACTAAGGGAAGCTATAGTAAATATACTTTTCTTAAGGTAGTATACTATAAAATAGCTTCTACTTAGGCCTAGAACTAGCTAGATTTAGTTATCTAAGTAAAAGAGATTAGAATACTTTACTTCTTACTTAAAAAGCTTAGAATTATCCTTATTACTAAGATTTATAGTAAGCTAGCTATTATTAAGAGTTTTAGTAAATTACTTAAAGTATATACTACTTTTATAAACTATTCTAACTTAGAGAATCTACCTTAAGTTTTATAGACTGCTTTAGATATTCCTTTTTTAGTAATAATACTTAATAAGATCCCTAGCTATCTCTATAGATAATATTATAGATAGACTTTATAGAACTATAGCTATATTTAATAGATATTTATAGACTTACTAAAAAATAGCCTTAAGAATTATAAAATACTAAAGAATAAAGCATAGTATATATAGAAGATAGTAATATCTCTATAGTAGAACTATATCTATAATAACCTTATATATATAGAGTAGATTATAAAGAAGTCTTAGAAAAGTAGTTAGTACTTATCTAACTATAGCTATAGTAAATACTATTATAATAGCTAAGGCAGGTATAGTAGTAGTAGCAGCAGTGCTAGTAACTAAGAGTAACTCTCTAATAATATTTCCTACTATATTATTAACTAAAGCTTTCTTAAAGATAAAAGCTAAGTAACCTAAGTTCATTTTATAGTATTTATATTCTTTAAAGAACTATATACTCTCTCTAATAGTATTACTCTAGATAACTATAGAGCTCTCTATATTATTAATAATAAGAGAAAGCTAGTTTCTAGTATCTTTATATACTTATATAATAATAAGGTAATTAAAGTTAGTAATATAAGTATATTAATTATTAAAAGAAGTACTTAGGTTATCTAGGGTATATTTAAAAACACCTTAATAGGTAAAAAGAGCACTCTAATCTTAAATAATATTACTATTATGTCGCATAGCCCAGACCTCCTCCAGAGCTCTTAGCGCTACCGGCGCCGCTCTCTAAGCGCCGCACCCACTGCGCAAGGCTCTATATATAGACCCTTATCTATAGCTACTCCTTTTCTGCTATAATAGACAACTTCCTCCCACTTACTCTATATCTATATATATAATAGTTATAAGCCTAGCTCTGCTAACTACCTAGTTTACCCCTAACTATTATCTATAAGTATAGAAGAGTTAATTTTATATACTCTTTTTATATTTATATATATTATACCTTAAAGACCTATATATTTATAATAACCTCTATCTCTTTTATTATTACTTAAAAGCTTACTTATCTATATAACTAGCCTTACTAAGAGCTTATTCTTTATTACTAAGCTATTTAGTACTATATCTAGAAGTATATTAACCTATCTCCTAATATACCTAATATATTATTACTAAAGCAGACCTAACCTTCTATACTTAAAGATACTATAAAGTATTAATAAGCTGCTTTATAAGCTTATTAAGAGACTAAGTATTAGATATAATATATATACTAAACTGCCTGCTATAATATATATATATTAACTAAGGAGTTATCTAAGCCTACTCTGCTGCTCCTAGTGCTTCTAGAGAATATTTAGGAAGAGCATACTATATACTACTATAACTAGGAACTTACTGTTACTGAGCGGGAGGAGGCTAGTGCTAGTTACTACTATATATATAAGTTTATTATTGCTTTAGTTAACTTTAATATACTTACTACTATATAGCTTAAGATTATATATAATAAAGATACTAAGATATCTATTTAGGAGCTTATAAAGACCCTCTATTACTATCTCTACCCTACTGCTAGTTTTATAGAAGCTACTATATAAAAAGAGTACCTTTAGACACTCTGTGTACACACTATATAGCTTATATACTAGTATAATAAGTAGTATGCTATATTATAGACTGCTAAGATATATAATACTCTAGAGGTTATTAGCACTCTTAGTATTAAGCTATTCCTTAATACTACTATATATTACCTCCTAGACTAGGTAAACTATATATAACTTATACTATTAGCTACTAAGTAGGCTAGGATATCTATTTAGCTACTTACTAAGTATAAAAGAGTATTTATAGCTATTTTCTATAACTATAACTACTCTATTAGTAACTACCTAAAGAATTATAGTGTTTATGCCTTACTTATAGACTGCTTTAATAATACTAAACCCTCTTTTATATACTCTGCTAAGGGCTAGAGCCCTATTAATAGAGGCTTTTAGTTTTCCTAATACCTACTTAGATACTTAAAGTGAAAGTATCTCTATAGCTTCTGCTATAATTAGCCCCTGCTTAAGTGTTACTAGCTTTAAAAAGTGCTTATTAGTAAGGGGAATAACTATATTAACCCTAAGGATACTAGGGATATTAAAGAGTATATATAAATAGATAAGTAGTGCACTCTTATTACTAATATCTAAGCTACTAGTTAGTACTATAACTAGTAGAAGCTGCTAATAAATATAGAGTGCTAAAAAGCCTCTTTAAACCCACCTTACTATACTTATTTTTTATTATTTTTCTTTATAATACTTCTAGTATAATACTATAGACTGCTAAGTAGTAGCTTACAGCACTTATACCACAGACTATACCTAAGGGCTAGTATCTAATACTTTTAGTAATAATACTATAAATTACTAAGCAGTAGCTTCTAGTAATAATATTATAAACTACTAAGTAGTAGCTTCTAGTACTATAGCGCTGCAGACTATATCTATAGAATAGTATATTACTTTTAGTATCTATATAGCGCCACAGACTATACCTATAGGCTAGTACCCCTTTTTAGTAATAACTAGAGGAGGCTCTATATTCTTCTCTCTCTATTATAAATAGCTTCCCTTTTTGTTTTATTTAGAACTGCCTTTACAGAACTGCTCTACTGCTTCTAGGGGGATATATTATATAGCCCAAACCTTTTCTAGAGCTCTTAGTGCTACTAGCGCCACTCTCTGAGCACTGCACCCACTATATAAGGCTCTATATATAGACCCTTATCTATAGCCACTCCTTTTCTGCTATAATAGACAACTTCCTCCCACTTGCCCTGCGCCTATATATATAATATATTATTAAAAATATATATATTAATATTATCTTAGAAGTGCTTCTCTTTAAGATAGGTATCTAGTATAATAGCTATAACTACTCTCTATAGTTTAGTAAGCTAGGTAAGTCTATTTATATAAAGTAGCTATAGTATAAGAGTAACCTAGTTTTCTTTAAATATAACCCTATCTCTGCCTATTTACCTAGTCTAAGTATTTTTATTAATAGTATAGATATTATAGCTCTCTTAAATAACTAGAAGCTAGTATATTTCTTATACTACTATATAGCTAAAAGGTTTAATAATATATAACTATAATATCTCTAAGCTAGTTATCTAGACTAGAGTGCTCTTAAATACCTTATATATAATACTTAGGAAATAAGAATTAAGACTCTATTATATATTTAATATAAATTCTATACTTAAGTATATACTTAGTAAGTTATCTTATATAGTATATCTAAGGCTAGATCTCTCTATCTCTATTACTATATAGCTTAGAATCTCTTTAACTACTAAAAGCTTAGAAAACTATATACCTAAATACTTCTTATTAAAGATAAGTATAGTAAAAAGCTCTTTAGAATTTCCCTAGTCTTAAAAGAGTATAATAAAGTATTTAAGATACTCTAGATATTTAAATACTAGGTATAAAGATAGCAGGAACTTACTATCTATAAGATCTACTATAATATTAAGTATATTATTATTACTATATAAAGCTTTACCTAGTATAAATAGTAAATAGAGAAGCTTAGAATTAATCTTAAGCTTTTATTAATAAATACTAAGAAGCTAGTAAGTAATAGAGAGTATATTAGCTTAGAAATTATCCTAAAAGTATTTATAATACTAATAGCTACTTACTTACTAAAGTACTTTATCTTAGAGACTTAAAGAGTAGTAGTCTTTATCTTTAATATTAATCTATATATTATAAATAACTAGTAAAGCTCTATTTAGATAGAACTTAAGTAGTTCTCAAACTACCTTTAATAGTAATAACTAGATTTTATACTTACTCTATACTAAGATCTATATCTATACTAGAGAGACTTATATATCTATAGCTATAGAGCTTACTCTCTTAAAGAAAGTTATATAAAAGATATTAAGAAACACTATTATAAGGTTAACCTTAGGGCTTATTTTAGATATTCTATAGAATATATATTAGAAATATATAGCCTATACTAGATCTAGGTTTCTATACTTAACTAGGTTATTATTATATATAATATATATTTTAATAAGTTAAAATTTTACTCTCTAGATAATAAAAAGGAGACTATAGATATCTAGAATATCTAGATAATTATTAATAAGATTAAAATACTTATTAAATCCTTTAATATAGTTCTTAAAACCTTAGAGATACTTAATAAAGTAAATAGTAACTTTATAATAAATAAATAAATTACTAATAAGCTTAAGTTCTCTATACTAGCTACTTTCTATAGTTTAGAAGTACTTTATACTATTACTATAATATAGTCTAAGAATATACTAGCAAAAATATAGAGAGAACTACTTATTTCTAAATAGACTTCTAATTCTAAAAGTATACTAGAATTAAGTTTAAACTCTTTTATAATACTAAAGCCCTATTTTAAAGTATAGAGCACTATTATTAATAATATAGATCTATATCTATCTATTTTAAATACTTAAAAACTAGCTACTTAAGTATCTATAAAAGAGAAGAGCTTATAATAATCTAGATAAGACTTCTCCTTAGTAACTAAAATAAATTCCTAATTTACTTATTATTAATACTAATAGATTAACTATAAATCTCTAATATAATAGAGTACTAGAGAGTAGTATCTAAGAGTTCTTATAACTCTTTATTTAGAAAAGAGCTTACTAGATAATTACTAAAACGCTTTTTTTATAATTTTTATATCTAATTAATATAAAACTATTATAAAAAGCACTCTTAGATATAAAACTCTATACTTTACTATTATAATATATTTATAGAATAACTCTAAGATATATCTAAATACTAAGTAGAAAATAATATACTTTATAGAGAATCTCTTAAAGCCTCTAAGTAACTATTTTAAAGCTAGAAAGCTAGAAAAGCTACTCTAAAATATATTTTAAGAAACTATAAATAAGAAAATTAATAAGCTTATAGCTAAGAAGATCTAGTATATTATTAACTAGTCTAAAGTATACTTAAAGCCTCTTCTCTTAAAGTAGATATATATTTATAAGTTTTAAGATAACTACTTTAATATCTATAAAGTATAAATTTATTTATAAAGAGATATATAAGATATCTCTTCTCTTAGCTTAATCTATACTACTATATTTATAGCCTAAAGCATATTTATAGTAATAATAATTATAGCTTAGTTTAACTATAAAATACTCTAATTTAATATTATTAATATATTTCTAAATATAGATATTAATCTAGATAGAGAGCTAGTTATCTACTACTTTCTAGATAGCTTTAAGTAAGCTAGTAAAGTTATAGAGCTTAATAAAGCTCTATATAGCTTAAAAAATATATCTCTTTTATAGTATAAAGAATTCTCTATAGCTTTATATAAGCTTAGGCTCTCTCTATATAATAAGGAGTTCTGTTTTTTATAAGATAAGTATTATAAAGTTCTAATCCTATTTTATATTAATAATATTCTTATTTTATTCTCTTAAAACTATACTTCTAAAGCTTAGAAGCTTATATAAGAGGTTAAGAAACTATATAAACTATATAAACTAAGCTTTATTAAATAGTATCTTAGAATATATATTATATAAAACTAAGTAGCTAAAAAGATATATCTAATCTATAATTAGTATATTAAGACTATTATAGTGTATTTTAGGCTCTATAATAATATCTATCTAAGCACTTCTATACTAGTTATTAAGCTTATAAAGAACTCTAGAGAGGCTATAACTATAGAAGTTAAGGATTATTAATTACTTATTAGAAATATTCTATATATAGTAATAATAATATACCTTAAAGTAGCCTTTACTATAGTATAACTCTTATACTTTTTTATAAATCTAAGTATATAGTACTTTACTATAGTAAGACAGTATATATAGTATTTCTATATAACTTACTACTTTATAATCTACTATAGTAGCTTAGAAAGTAATAAGGAAACTTCCTTATTACTAATTAATAGTAATACCTTATTTACTAATAATAAAGAGATTTATAGATTATTATAAAGCTATATAATAATACTCTTTAGAGATATAATTTAGTAAAAAGTAGCTTATTAAGTAATAGTTATAATATTAATAACTAAAGCAGAGCTTCTAAGATTTAAGTATATTACTAAAGAGATAATAGCTCTTTAAAAGCTATACTATAACCTTATTTTAGAGCTTAAAGATATTTAGAAAGTTTATTATAATAATTAGTAAACTATTTAACTAGTAATTAAAGAGAGAGAGTATATTTTAACCTATCTATAGTATATTAATATTTAAAGTATATAGCTATACTAAGAGTA
This sequence comes from Colletotrichum neosansevieriae, assembly GCA_036785495.1. Classification (NCBI taxonomy): domain Eukaryota; kingdom Fungi; phylum Ascomycota; class Sordariomycetes; order Glomerellales; family Glomerellaceae; genus Colletotrichum; species Colletotrichum neosansevieriae. Next base: position 7,779 of record JAVHLV010000601.1, read on the forward strand.
TATAAAGGGTATTTTTAAAGTACTCTATATATCTATAGATAGGATACTAATAAATAGACTTATTAAAAGCCTTTTCTAAGCTAAGTTTAAATATTTCTAAGTATTACTAAACCTAGTAAATACTTACTATATTATTATAATAAAACAGAAGTAAGTTTAAGAGTATAAAATAAAGCTTTATTAGGCTTAAAAGCTAGTAGATATTATTTATAGAGCTATAGCTTCTCTATATATAATAGCTAGGCAAAAAAGCGATTTTTATAAATATACTAGCTCTATACCTCTCTAAATACTAAAAAGCAAAGAGTATTAATATTTAAAGATATATATTTAATAATAAGAGCACTTCTCTATATAGATAGCTATAATAAGGTAGTTAATAAAGCTATTAGCTATATTAGTAGGTAGCTTATAGAGAGCTAAAAGACTTACTAAGTAAGTATATATATTAATAATAGTATTACTAGAAAGAGTAGTAGCTATAAAAATCTACTAAGAAAAGCTAGCTAAAGCTAGCTCTCTTATAGTAGCCTCTAGATATATAATCACCTAGAGCTCCTCTTTCTCCTTCTCCTACTCCTGCTCCTTCTCCTCCTCCTTCTCCTTCTCCTTCTTCTCTTTAAGAGCAGTCTAGAGAATCTAGTACTAAAAGATAAAAGCCTAGATAGATAAGTTAGCACTATACTAAATTATCTTATATATATCTATATATATATATCTATATATATATATCTATATATATATATAGAATATTTATAATTTAGTTATTACTATTATAAACCTTATAGTAGTATTTATAAAATATAATAGTAGTAGCAGGGAGGGGTTAGTAGCTATAGCTAGCTAGGTAGCAGTAGCAGCACTTACTAGCACTATAGAAGCAGTAACTAGAGCTCTTATTTATAAGTAGTAAGTAAGTATAGCTATAGTATAGGTGCTTTATTAGCTTACTAGCTCTCTCTAGAATAGTAGAGAAAGTATAGAGCTTTTTAGCAGAGCCTAGGGTCTTCCTACTAATAGTAGAAATAGTTTTCTTTTTAAGTATACTATAATATATACTATTTATAATCTTAGCTAGCTTAGCTTTCTTAAACTTTACTAAACTATTATTAATATCTCTTAAGTATATAGAAGAAATATTATAAATATATAGATAGGCTTCTCCTTATCCTTATTCTTATTCTCTTTCTCTTTAATAGAGGAGGTATACTTATACTTATACACTAGCTTCTTCTTAGAAACCTTAGCCTTCTCTATTAAAAAGATATTATTAGCTTCTATAGTATTAAAAAGCCCTGCTTAATAATAATAAATATATCTTAAGCTAGGTTTTTCCCTATTTTTATAAAGAATAGCCTTAATTATTAAGTACTAGTATTACTAGAAAAGCTATAGAATAGTAAAATAAAAACTTATACTTATTAACCTTATTATTCTTAGCCTCCTCTTACTTAGTAAGAGTAGCTAGCTACTTCTACTCTATCTTTTTCTTAGCTTTATAAGTTATCTTAGCCTTAGTAATATAGTTAGTAACTAGTACTATAGATTATTTATACTTAGAAGCTATTTTTAATAATTATATTAATAGGTATTATTAGATATAGATAGTACTATATAAAGATAAGTATCTATAATAGTTAGCAATATATATAATAATTCTTTTATATATATAAAGGGTTAACCTATAATTATTATAGTGTTCTAAGTAGAGAAAAGAGGGAAAATTAAGGCAGAGAGTAGTATAAGTAATAACTATACCTACCTAGCTATCTTTATAGATAGTTAAGCACTACTAATACGATTCTGCTACTTACCTAGATTATATTACTATTACTTAAGTTATATATTACTTATTTATACTCTTTAAAGTACTTATAAAGAATATTTATATTTATTTTATATGTTTAAGCCTATTTATAACACTGCTTTATCTCTTTTATATATATTTAAAAATAGTTATAGCTATATATAAGACTAGATCACTATATTAGCAATATTTACTATGCAGCTAGGAAGTATATTATAATATAGTTTACAGCATTCTTAGCCTTATAAAGCTATAGTAGCTATATACTATAGTGCATAATTATATAATTACACACCACAGACTATTTCACTACACTTTCTACACACACTAATTTATAGCTAAGATAGTTACTCCTTATAACTTACCCTCACCCCTATCTATAGCTTATAATATATATAAAGGGAGCCTTAAGTTCTATATAAACCTTAATCTATAATAAAACTAATACTAATTAGTAGTTAACCTTATATATTATACTACTTAACTTCTATAGATTAGTAAGAATATTACTTAAAGAGGTAAAGGAATAACTTCTATACTAGGTTTATAATTTAGTATATAAAGAACTTACCTTTATACTATCTAAGTTATTAAGGTAAGAAAGATAGGTTTACTTATAGTACTCCTATCTTAAAGACCTTAATATATCTCTATATCTATTATATAAATAATAACTTTATTAATATAACTTATTACTAATTAATACTACTTAAATAATAAGAATAAGAGATAATAGATAAATAAGAAATCTATAAATATTATAATAAGCTAATATAATAAGAGTTCTACTATAGAATTCTCTATTTTAATAGAATTACTATATTTAAGCCTAAGATCTGCTCTCTCTATATCTATACTACTATTCTTTAAAACTACTAGAAATCTATAATATCTATACTTATATATACTGGAATATTATAAGACCTTTACTTAGAATACTTAAATTATTTACTATAAAATAAGTATTATTATTAACTTTATACCTATTAAGGGGAAATTACTTTTAACCTAGAATTATAACTTATACCTAAATAAGGAGTATATTTAATACTATTAGTAACTTTATACTAAAATAATATATTATTGAGTATATAGTAAATAATCTATTATTAAATATAATAAAAGATACCAAAATACTATAATAACTTATAGTATTATTATTAATATTACTAATATCTAATTAAACTTAGAATTACTCTAACTAAGAGGTAAAAAGTAAAAATATCTATCTTCTCTTACTTTAAAATAATAAAGTATACTATATATTTAGTTTATAGATAGAAGTATAGCTTAAAGATTATTACTTATAGTAAGTATAATAATATTATAGTAAGTAACTATAGTAATTACTATATAACTTATAATATCCTTACTATTACTACTAAACTTAGTATTCTAAAGAAAATAATAAAAAGAGATAATACTAAATAATAATAAGACTGCTTTATAGATATATAAAGATTATTATAAAGACTAGAGATATAAAACTTTGCTTTAACTATATTAAACCTAGTAACTAGAGAGCTAGCTATCTAACTCTAAATAAGGGAGACTTATACTTTAGTAAAAGCTTTAACTAAAGACTTTACTAACTAAAAACACTTATTAGGGTATTTATTTATCTTCTTTTATATAATATTATTAACTACTATAGTAAACCTATCTATACCTAGCTAATTAATACTTTAGTTAGACTTATTGCTTATAGTAACTCTATATTACTAACTTATTATAAAATCTCTAATTTCTATAAATATAAAGATATTTATAAATAACTATAATTAGAGTTAAATATTTAAATTTAGTAATAAAACTATAGAGAAAGAGGTAAATATCAAAATCCTCTTTTACTTTAAGATTTATAAAGCTAATAGCTTTATAAATATAGCTTTATAATAAGAGTTTATATATAACTTTATTAACTTATTATTTAAATTCTAGAACTAAGCTACTATAAATATTATTTAGTAACTCTATAACTACTACTTTATAATAAATAGAATATATACTATCTATAGTCTTCTATAAATAGTAAATTAACTTTTTATAATTATTATAGAAAATAACTTTTATTTTTAGATAACTAAGAAAGCTAAAAAATAAGTAAGTAAAAATATTATATTTATAAAGCTATAGAAAAATAAAGACTTTACTAAAGGAATTATAGATAGTAATAATAAGAGAAGAGATAAATCTATATTTTTATAGATTAATAATAAGAGATATATATCTATAAATAATAAAACTTTATAGCTAGTTAATTTTAATTTAATTCTAAATACTAACTTTATTCTAAATATTATAAAAACTCAAATTAGACCTAAAAATAATATCTACTTATTTATATACTAGCTTATAGATCTAACTAAGTTATATATTAATAAGATAAAGTATAGTAGTAAAGATATAAATATATTAAAGCTAAAACTCTATATTTCTTAAAATATATATAAAAGAGTAAGCTTTATAAAGAAATAAATACTATTTACTTTTCTAATTATACTTAAAGAGAGAGTATTATATTATTACTATAAGATAAGTTACTAAATTTAGCCTTATCTTAACTCTAACTAGATTATTACTAAGCTTAATAAATATTTTAAAATAGAAGAATTTAAATAAATATACCCTACTAAATAGAATATTACTATCTTTATATTAATTATAAATAGTAATCTATTTATAATAAAGCTTAAGATATTAGATTTACTAATTAATACTTTTATAAAAATATAATTTATATTAAGTACTATTTATAAAAGTAATAAGATCTTATATAACTAACTTCTTTAAAGTTATAAAGAGGTTAAGAAATATAAATAAGCTACTATAAACTTTATAATAAAGTTTAAAAGCTTCTATAACTAGCTTAAAGTTATAATTAGTAGTATAGTTATATTTATAAATAGTTAATTATATCTATAACTATAATACTATACTAAGTAATACTAAATATATTATAAATATAATAGCTAAAGCTAGAATAATTAATTTAGCTACTATAGTCTATACTAAAACTTTAAATAAAATAATTTAATATAATAATAAGATTCTTAGAAATAGAGATACTATATCTATAAAAAGATAGATTACTATTTAATAAACTATATATAAAAGGAGAGAGATAAAGTATACTTCTATTTTTAAAGTAATTTATAGATTTAAGATATTTTAAAACCAGCTTATTAGTAATTTCTAGCTTAGTATAAAGAAACTAAAGATAAGAGTTATAATAATTTAATAGTAAATAATAAAGAGAATAAAGAGATTAAGATATATCTCTAGTTACTTAAAAAGAATAAGATAGGTAAGAGAACTAATAATTTAATAATAATTAATAGATTTTATTTTTTTATATAATTTATAAATCTAAATAACTAACTAGCTTATTTAGTAAATAAGAATATTATTACTAAGTATCTACTTAACTAAGCTACTTACTATAAAATTACTTATTATAACTTTCTTAAATAAATAATTAATAATATCCTTATTAATATCTTTATACTTAATAGAAGATATTTTTAGAAGCTTTCTAGAATATTATCCTAGATATAGAAGCTATAGAATTTTTAATAACTAGTTATAACTAGTTTATTATACTTAAAAAAACTAAGTTACTTAATATTATAATTAACTTTATTATTATAAAAGGAGTAAGTATTAAATTTAGTTTAAAAAGAGTAATTAAATTAATAAAAATAATAGCTATCTTTATACCTTTAAGAGAAATAATATTTTATATTATATTAATAAATATCTCTTTTCCTTTATACTTTATAGATATAGATAGACTAAGTATTTAATTTAATAATTTAAGAAACTATTTATAATAAGGAGACCTAATTATCCCTATTATTTATAAATAGAGTTATCTATAACTACTATTAGATATAGAGAAAACTTTAGTTTAGAATAACTTTATAGAAACTAAGTTATACTAACTCTATTAATATTTTAGATATTTATCAATTTACTAACTTTATAGAGTTTTATAGTAATTAAGCTACTAAGTTAAGATATAAATACTTAAATATTTAATAAAGTCTTATAAATATTATTAACTTAATATAAAAGCTCTAAATTACTTTTAATTTACTCTTAAGAATAACTATAACTTTAACTATACTATAGTTATTAATATTATCTACCTCAATCTAAAACTAATACTTTATATAGTTAATATTACTATTATCTTTAATATAAAAAGATTTCTATAAAACTTATTAATAAGTATAGTACTTAATATATTAAAGTAATACTAGATCTATATCTACTTTAGATCTCTAGATATAGTAATTATTAATATTAATACTAATTTTAGCTTATTTAAGTAATATAGTATACTATATTTAATATTAATTACTATTACTAAAGTCTCTATTAAGGTTTATAACTCTATAGATAAGATTAAGAGATATTATATAATTCTTTAAAAAGTTTATAATATAATTTACTAAAGCCTCTCTAATATAGATTATAAAATAGTTCTCTAAATAGCTTTAAAGACTATTAATAATACTATAAAGCTAAAAAGCCTAGTTTTAATATTACTTATCTTTAAAGTATATCTATATCTTATTAATAAATCTCCTCTATCTCTAGAAATCTAGAAATAGATAGCTACTATATAAAGAGTAATAAAAGATCTCTAAAAGGTCTAGGCTTTATATTAATTTTTAGAAGCTCTTACTATCTATAATAAACTAAATATTTATAGAACTCTATAGCTATTATTACTCTTATTAATATATATCTACTATAAAAAGAAAGGTTAGTAAGAACTATATAAGTCTTTTATTAATAATAATAAGATCTATATAATTAACCTTCTATATAAACCTTAAATATTCTATTTAATAGTTATCTATCTATAGTATAATATTAATAATATTAATAATATTAATAAGGATAATAATAATATATTACTAAACTCTCTAGACTAGAATACTAAAAAGATAAGAGAAATAAATAAGGCTAACACTATATCTAAGCTAATATTAATATTATTAATAATCCTATCTCTTTATAAGAGAGGGAAGTCTCTAAAGAACTATATAGAAACTATTATAATACTAACTATAGATTTAATATAAAGAAGTAGCTACTTTATAAACTAAAATAGATAAGAGAATATTATAGTTAATACTATTTTTATTATTAATATAGTAAACGCCTTTAGCTAAGAGATTAGTAATACTATAATCTTCTTAATAATAAAAAAGTATTTATATTATAACCTTACTATATATCTATATAAAGAAGGTATTATTATAATATTAGGAGAACCTTTCTCTATCTCTATAATAGCTAAGATAACTATACTGTAGAAATATAGTATTTTCTAAATTATTCTCTATAATATTACTATCTATAGTAAAACTTAGATTTTTAAATTTTATATAGTTTATAAAGTTAAAGGAAAAGAAACTAACTAACTTTATAAAAAGGTATAACTTATTATTGAGGGTTATAATAATAATAATAAGACTTTAATCTTTATATAATTATTAATAATTTAAAGAGTAAGCTAATAACTATTTCTTACTTTAGTACTATTTCTTATAGTATAGGGATTTATTCTATAGCTTAGAGATATTATATAAATATATATTTAATCCTAAATAAAGCTTAATAAATTAATATTAGTAAACCTTCTAAGTAAAATTTAAAATAAATACTCTAAGGATTAGATTATAAAGATTATTAAACCTCTATATAGTATTATAAAAGCTAGAACTTATTAATAAGTAATCTATAGTACTGCCTCTAGCTACTATATAGTAATTTTACCTGCTTTATAACAGACCTTCTAACTCCGCGCCGCGCCTCCTGATAATATATATAGCCTTTAGTCACGTGATTATAACTATCCTAATCACAGCTACACTTATATATGCCTATCTATTAGCTTTCCTAGATATTCTTATAATCCTTAACTTTATAGTTTAATAATAATATAGTTTTTAATTACTTAATTGCTATAGACTACTAAACTATTAACTTATTCTCTTATCTATTACCCACGCTACTAATGCTATCTCTATTACTACTTTGTTTGCTAGCTATGCTGTTATTAGCAATGCTCTCTCTGTTTAGTATAAGCTATACTTACTAATCTCTATAGAGCTGCCTCTGCCTTAGTATTATAGAGGGCCTATTTAAAAAAGAGCTAATAAATAGAGTATATAATAACTTATTTAACTTTTGCTACTATATTTACTTATTTTTATATAATTTAATTATATATATAGATATTCTCTATAAGGATATTAAGATAAGCTTTCTTAAGAGCTATGCTAATAATATGCTCTTTATATAGACTAGGTTAGTTAAAGAAGGAGGAGTTTTTATTAATTATATTAATACTAAACTCTATAGTAATCTGGTTTATATTATTAGTAATAATAGATATGCTTTATATATACCTAGTATATTAATATACTAGATATAGTGCTACTATCTTAGAGGATTTATTATAAGTTATAGAATAAGAATAAGAAAGAGAGATAGATATAAAGCCCTGCTTATAGTAGAGCTTTTTATACTTCTAGCTATAAGAACCTCTTAGGAGGTTAAGAAGTTATCTCTTATATATACCTTACTAGAAGGCTTACCTTTTAGGTTATTTTTCTAGGCTATAAGAGCCTTAGTTACCTACTTAGCTTTAATATAATTAGCCCTATTACTGTTCTACTAATCTATTTAGCTAGAGTATATATTTAACTTTATATAGTAATATTTAGAGGGTTTGCTTGCTAGTAGAGATATATAGAGTTTCTATATTATTATCCTTAACTAGTAGAGAGTATAGTTTAAAGTGCCTCTATAGTATTTCCTGAATTATATCTATAAACTAGGTGAATTTATTATAGTCTTTTTTATAGGGAGCTGTGTTATAACTATAAAGTTAATAGAAGCTAGAACTTATTAATAAGTAATCTATAGTAAATACTATAGAAAAAAGCTTAAGATAGATTAATCCTTATTTAATCTATACTTACTAATCTCTTTAATTATTATTAATAGGTTTAATATTATTAATATATAAACTAATAATATAATTAGACTTTTAATACTAAGTTTCTCTAAATAAGAGAATAATAAAGTTATAAAAGCTAGTTTTATTATAAAGAATAAAAAATAACTTAACTTAAATAACTTATTAATATTTAATAGTAGTATTATTATACTAAATATAAATAATAGTCTTACTCTATATAAAAGGGATAAGGAAATAAGATTAAGCTTATTAACTTAAAGGCTACTTTAAGTAAATAAAAATAGTAATATATTTAGTAAAGAGTAAGAGGTATATATATTATATTAATTTACTAACTAGAGATATACTTTAATCTAATTATAGCTATATAGCATTAAGAGCTAACTACTAAGAATAAAAAAGTACTTAATTAATATCCTAAATAGTAAAAGGAGAACCTTAAAGTAATAAGTTTATATAGTTCTTACTAACCCTTTTTCTTTATAATATATATATATTAGTAAGAGTAGTAGTAGCTATAGAGGTCTATAAATATCTAGTTTATTATAGATAGTAAAGGCTTTTAAAACTTAGTATAAAGCTTAGACTTTTTAGAGATCTTCTATTACCCTTTATATAGTAGCTATCTATTTCTAGATTTCTAGAAATAGAGGAGATTTATTAATAAGATATAGATATACTTTAAAGATAAGTAATATTAAAACTAGGCCTTTTAGCTCTATAGTATTATTAAGAGCCTTTAAAGCTATTTAGAGAACTATTTTATAGTTTATATTAAGAAAGTCTTAATAAATTATATTAGAAACTCTCTAAAGAATTATATAATATCTCTTAATCTTATCTATAGAGTTATAAGTCTTAACTAGGACTTTAATAGTAATTATTAATATTAAATAGAGTATACTATACTATTTAAATAAGCTAAGATTAGTATTAATATTAATAATTACTATATCTAGAGGTTTGAAGTAGGTATAGATCTAGTACTATTTAAGTATATTAAGTACTATACCTATTAATAAATTCTATAGAAATCTCTCTATATTAAAGATAGTAATAGTATTAACTATATAAAGTATTAGTTTTAAGTTAAGGTAAATAATATTAATAACTATAGTATACTTAAAGTTATAGTTATTTTTAAGAGTAAATTTAAAGTAACTTAGAGCTTCTATATTAGGCTAATAATATTTATAAAACCTTATTAAAAATTTAAGTATTTATATCTTAACTTAGTAGTCTAATTACTATAAAACTCTATAAAGTTAGTAAACTAATATATATCTAAAATACTAATAAAGTTAGTATAACCTAATCTCTATAAAGTTATTCTAGGCTAAAGTCTTCTCTATATTTAATAATAGCTATAAATAACCCTATTTATAAATAATAAGGATAATTAGATCTCCTTATTATAAATAGTTTCTTAAATTATTAAATTAAATACCTAGTTTATCTATATCTATAAAGTATAGAAAAAAAGAGATATTTATTAATATAATATAAAATATTATTTCTCTAAAAGGTATAGAGATTATTATTATTTTTATTAATTTAATTACTTTTCTTAAACTAAATTTAAGACTTATTCCTTTTATAGTAATAAAGTTAATTATAATATTAAATAACTTAGTCTTTTTAAATATAATAAACTAGTTATAACTAGCTATTAAGAATTCTATAGTTTCTATATCTAGAATAATACTCTAGAAGGTTTCTAAAGAATATCTTTTATTAAGTATAAAGATATTAATAGAGGTATTTTTAGTTATTTATTTAAAAAGGTTATAGTAAGTTATTCTATAATAAGTAGCTTAGCTAAGTAAGTATTTAGTAATAGTATTCTTATTTACTAAATAAGCTAGTTAGGTATTTAGATTTATAAATTAGGTAAAGAATAAAGTTTACTAATTATTATTAAATTATTAATCTTCTTAACTATCTTATTCTTTTCTAAGTAACTAGAGATAAATTTTAATTTCTTTATTCTCTTTATTATTTATTCTTAAATTATTATAAATCTTATGTTTAGTTTCTTTATACTAAGTAAAGAATTATTAATAAGCTATTTTTAAAGTATCTTAAATCCTTAAATTACTTTAAAAATAAGAATATACTTTATTTCTCTCTTTCTATATATAATCTATTAAGTAGTAGCTTATCCTTTTATAGATATAGTATCTCTATTTCTAAGGATCTTATTATTATTTTAAATTATCTTATTTAAAGTTTTAGTATAGACTAGAGTAACTAAATTAATTATTCTAGTTTTAGCTATTATCTTTATAATCTATTTAATATTATTTAATATAGTATTATAGTTATAGAAATAATTAACTATTTATAAATATAATTATATTTCTAATTATAAATTTAAGCTAGTTATAAAGGTTTTTAAACTTCATTATAGAGTTTATAGTAGCTTATTTATATTTCTTAACCTCTTAGTAACCTTAAAGGAGTTAGTTATATAAGATCTTATTATTTTGATAAATAGTACTTAATATAAATTATATTTTTATAAAAGTATTAATTAGTAAATCTAATATCTTAAGCTTTATTATAGATAGATTACTATTTATAATTAATATAAAAATAGTAATATTCTATTTAGTAAGGTATATTTATTTAAATTCTTCTATTTTAAAATATTTATTAAGCTTAGTAATAATCTAGTTAGAGTTAAGATAAGGCTAAATTTAGTAACTTATCTTATAGTAATAATATAATACTCTCTCTTTAAGTATAATTAGAAAAGTAAATAATATTTACTTTTTTATAAAGCCTACTCTTTTATATATATTTTAGAGAATATAGAGTTTTAGCTTTAAAATATCTATATCTTTATTACTATACTTTATTTTATTAATATATAACTTACTTAAATCTATAAGTTAGTATATAAATAAGTAGATATTATTTTTAGGTTTAATTTAAGTAGTTATAGTATTTAGAGTAGGGTTAGTATTTAGAGTTAAATTAAGGTTAACTAGCTATAGAGTTTTATTATTTATAGATATATTTCTTTTATTATTTATCTATAAAGATATAGACTTTACTCTCCTTTTACTATTCTTATTTATAATCTTTTTAGTAAAGTTTTTATTTTTCTATAGCTTTATAAATATAGTATTTTTACTTACTTATTCTTTAGCTTTCTTAGGTATCTAAAAGTAGAAGTTATTTTCTATAATAATTATAAAGAGTTAATCTATAACTTATAGAGAATTATAGATAGTATATATTCTACTTATTATAAAGTAGGTATAGAGTTATTAAATAATACTTAGAGTAACTTAGTTTTAGAATTTAAGTAAAAGGTTAATAAAGTTATATATAAACTCTTATTATAAAGCTATATTTATAAAGCTATTAGCTTTATAGATTTTAAGGTAAAAGAGGATTTTAGTATTTACCTCCTTTTTTATAGTTTTATTACTAAATTTAAGTATTTACCTCTAATTATAGTTATTTATAAATATCTTAATATTTATAGAGATTAGGAGTTCTATAATAAGTTAATAATATAGAGTTATTATATATAATAGGTCTAACTATAGTATTAATTAGCTAGATATAAATAGGTTTACTATAATAGTTAATAATATTATATAAAAAAAGGTAAATAAATACTATAATAAGAGTTTTTAGCTAGTAGAGTTTCTAGTTAAAGCTTCTACTAAAGTATAAGTCTCTCTTATTTAGAGTTAGATAATTAGTTCTCTAGTTACTAGGTTTAGTATAGTTAATATAAAGTTCTATATTATTAATCTTTATAGTAACTTTTATAGATCTATAAAGTAGTCTTATTATTATTTAGTATTATCTTCTTTTATTATTTCCTTTATAATACTAAGTCTAGTAATAATAATAGATATATTATAAGTTATATAGTAGTAGCTATAGTTACTTATTATAGTATTATTATACTTACTATAAATAATAATTCTTAAGCTATACTTCTATCTATTAACTAAATAGGTAATATACTTTATTATTTTAAGATAGGAAGGAATAGATATTCTTATTTTATATCTCTTAGTTAGGATAATCCTAGGTTTAGATAGATATTAGTAGTATTAATAATAATACTATAAGTTATTATAGTATTTTAGTATCTTTTACTATATCTACTAATAAGTTATTTACTATATACTAAAAATATATTATTTTAGTTTAGTGTTACTAGTAATATTAAATATTATAAGAAATATATTATTCCTTATTACTATAAAAGGAACTTATATATTATTATCACTATACCTTTAGAGTGCTATACCTCTATGAATATAAGAGGTATGAAAAAATAAATAATATATTTGAAATCCTTGTAAAAAGTAGCGTTTCTTGGTATGTATATTATATTACTAAGACTACGTGATCAGAGTATTTGGAATAATAAAGTATTTGGAATAATAAAGTTTCAGAATAAAGTTAAGCTAAACGTTAAAGTTAAGCTTAAAACTAAGGTTAAAACTAGTATTAGAAGCTAAAGCTTAAGTCTTAAACTTTGTTATTATTACCCTTTTTGGAAATAAGGTTTAATTCTAACCTAAAAGGCTATAAGACCTTAGGAACTAAAATTATCTATATATTCCTACTTTTTCCCCCACCTTTCTAGGCTTTAGATATCTATAAATTTATCAATAAAAATATTATTCTATATCTATATTTTTCTCTCTATCTGAATATTATATAATAAACCTAAAAAGCTACCCTTATATACTATTTATTGCCTGAAATCTACTTATACTACTTTAAGAACTTTTCTACTTCTCCTATAGCCTATATAGCCATTCTTATAAATTATAAGCCTAGCTTATTATAACCTAAATAGCTTATAGGCTTCCCTAAAAATAATTTATTTCTCTATTTATATATTTCTATTCCTTATAAGAATATCTCTTATATAAGAGAATAACCTTCCACTACCTACACTAAAACTGAGATTTTATAATTAATAATAATATTCTTCTATTTAAATAACCTCTACTAATAATCTATTACTTCACCTAAGTTATTTAATTATTAAGATTACCTAATTTAGAAGCTCTCTGCTATAATAGAGGCCTATTTGCTAGACAAAGTCTTTACTAACTACCTATTTAAAATACCCTATCTACCTAACTAGTTTTAAACTGGTTAAAATAGCTAAATAAAGCAATATTACATCTAAATTAAAGGCTAATTATTAAATATAAACGAGAAGTACCCTTAAATTAAATAAAGTACCCTTCAATCAAACAAGAAGTACCCTTAAATTAAATAAAACCCTTTTAATTAAACTTAACAATTTTAACTAGTTTTGAAGTAAATAAAACTACAAAGAAATATATATAAAAATAAGCATAAAAAAGAGGAAATATATTAACTTTTTACTGGTTATTTAGTTATAAAATAAAAATACTATAAGAGGTTAAAAACTACTCTTACTTTAAATAATTATTCTTTTTAATATATTAAACTAGTTTTAATTAAGAAAAGTATTCTATAAATAAGTAAAGATAAACTGCTTTGAATCTACCTTTAAAGTATTTAAATCTATTAATTCTAAATTAATAAAACTACTTTAAAATATAAGTAAAAAGAATTCTATATAAAGCTAAGTTTATAAGAAGTTATTAAACTAGGTTATTAAGTTATAAAATAGATATATCTAAGATAACTTTTTAATAACTCTTTAGTAGTAAAAACTATTAAATATAAGCTTTATAATTTAAATCCCTATTTATAAGTAAGGATATAAATACTAACTTAGAAATCCCACTATTATAAAATAATTCTAATATAAATAATAAAGCTTTAGCTTATATTAGATTATTATATAATAATAGTCCTCTTAGGGTTATAAAGGACTATAATATAGCTCCTAAGGCTTAGCTTAAGATAAAAGTACTATATAAGCCTAAAGGATTTAGTAATAAGTTTATAACTTATAAAGAATTCTTTAATATAACCTTAGAAAATATAGATAACTTAGAAACCTTTCTAAATAACGTTAAAGAGTTAATTAATAATCTAGCTAATAAAGATCTAGCTTTACTAAAGCAGATTATTATGGCTAAAATATTAAATTCCTTAGATAAAAGTTATAAAGGTTTTATAACTAATATAACTTAATCTCTAAGAAATAATTTAGAAGCCTATACTCTAGACTCTTTATTTACTAATTTATTAAATAAATCTAAAAGAAAAGAGGATATAAATAATAATATTACTTATATTAAGGCTAAGAATAAAACTAAAAAACCTTAGAAAAAGACTAAGGATTTATTCTATAAAAACTATAAAAACCTAGGATATATAGAAGTAAACTGCTTTTTCTTATATCTAGAAAAAGCTCTAAATAATTAGAAATAAGCCTTTAATGATATAACTAAATCTAAACCTAAAAATAAAGGTTCAGATAAAAAGAACTATAAATCTACTTCCTTTAAAAATAAACTAACTAAAAAGAGTAATAAAACTGCTCTATTAGTTAAAGATAAAGAAGAAGATAAAAGAGTTATTAAATTATTAAACTTTTATAATACTAAAGAAGTTAATATAATTTAAATCCCTTCTATATTAAATCTAAATATAGATATTAATAGTAAAGAAGAAGATATTAAGTTTAAAAACGTAAATATAACCCTACCTTATAATAATAAGAAGCATACTAAACCTAAAATAGATTATATAATATAGAATATTATATAAAATAATAATAGTATATTCTAGAATAATTTAAATACTATTAAGTTTTATCTTAATATAGATACTATAATTTATGTTATTAATAATAAGGATTATTTTTATAAAATTTATAAAATAAATAAATAAGTTAAATAGGGAAAAGCAAACACTTTTTTAGCTACTTTAGCTAGAGATATTATATTAAAGCTTCCTAATAATAAAAGTGTTATTTTATATAACTGTTTTTATATACTAAACTTAGATATTAATCTTCTAAGTTAATCCTAACTAGATAAACAAGCTATTACTTATATAGTTTAGAAAAGCACTCCTTTATTATATTATATAACTAA
>JAVHLV010000602.1:0-23578 GCA_036785495.1 Colletotrichum neosansevieriae
TATTTAAAGAACTAGTTATAGTCTTATTATAGTTCTTTAGGTTATTAAATTCCTGCTATATTAAGCCACCTAGTAATAGGTTAGTATTATTATTATTATAAGGGTTATTATTATAGGTTATATATATGTTTTCAAATTTATAGTTATCTTTATAGAAGTTATTTATAGCTAGAGGAGTATTTCCCTCTTTATAGTTTATATCTATAAGGTTAAAATCCTCTATAATAGAGGGGTTTATAGCTAAGTTATTAGCTATATTTATAGCGTTTTTAGGCTGGTTATTAACAGTTATATTAACTGTTTTAGCTAAATAATTGCTCTATTAAGCTGGGTTTTCAGCTTTTTTATTATTTAAAGGCTTTTACTAGTTAGAAGCCTTTTTAGGGTGTAAAAAGGCATAATTTTCCCTTAGTATAGCCTCTTTTTCTATAGTTTCTGCAGAATAAACCCCTAGTTTTTCTCTAAGCTATTTAAAATCTAGGCTATAATAACCTGTTTAGGTAAAGCTAGCTTATAATAAGCTAGATTATTAGTTAATTCCTTAACTTTAGTAACATATTCTTCCATATTATTAAAGTCTTCTAAAGTAGTATTAAAAAATTCTCTATAAGTTAGGAATTTATTTATAAAACTCTTAGGCTTATATAAATTAGCAAGCTTTTTTCAGGCTTTAGGTGCTGTTATAGCGTCTTTTATAACATATAGGGGCCTATTAGTATATAATAGCTATATATAAGCTAGTGCCTTATTATTTAGGTTCTTATTAGTCTTACTTATAGGCGCCTCTAAGTTAATATTAATATTCTTGCTAGCTAAAAGAGCTTTAACTCTTAAAGCCTAAGTAGTATAGTTAGAGGCTCCTTTAAGCTTAGGGATAGTAAATTTAGTATCTATTATAGGCATAGTTATTGTTATTAATATTGTGAATAGGTAGGAGGTTATATAGTGTAGCGGTATAGGTATTAGCCTTATATAGAAGGGCTTAAGGTTTGAATCTTAGTTTCATTATTTTAGGCTCTTTGGGCTTTTTCAGTATTATTTAGCGTTATTTAGCGTTTTTCAGCTTATATAAGCTGGGCTTATAACCTCTTAGGTTATATAATTATTAATAATATAATTAATAGCTTAAAAGGGAAATAATAAGTATAAATAAGTTAATATTAAAGTGTCTATCTTCTAAGTAAAAGGGAGTATTCTAGAGAGGGAGAGGTGGGTTATTTATACTTAAGGCTTAGTTTCTAGAGCCTTCTATAGCTGTGTAAGCTGCTTACTAAGCTATCCTACTTATTTCCTTATTTAGGTTATTTATTAAGTAATTTAGTAACCTAAAACCCTTTTAGGTTTAACCTTAACTTAGATAGTAAAAGCTAGCAGTTTCTATAGCTTTCTAGAGGCTTCTTCTAACAGTATACACAGTACTAATAGTACTGTAATACACTATATTACGTAATTAACCTCTATTATATAGCCTCTATATTATTATATATTTTTAGTATAGAGTTTTATAGTATATCTCTTATACTATCTATACCTATTAATATTATTATTAAAAATAGCTCCTAAGTATAAATAATCTATAGTACTAGTTACTAACTATATTACTAAGGCTAAGGTAATCTATAAAGCTAAGAAAAAGGTAGAGTAGGAGTAGCTAGCTACTCTTACTAAGTAGGAGAAAGTTAAAGATAATAAGGTTAATAAATATAAATCTTTTATTTTACTATTATATAGCCTCTTTAGTAATACTAATACTTAATAGTTAAGGCTATTCTTTATAAAATAGAGGAGAACTTAGCTTAAGGTAAGCTTATTACTATTTAGTCAGGTTTTTTAATACTATAGAAGCTAATAATATCTTTATAATAGAGGAGACTAAGGCTCCTAAGAAGTTAGTATATAAGTATAAGTATACCACCTCTATTAAGGAAAAAGAGAATAATAATAAGGAGGAGCCTGTCTATATATTTATAATATTATTTCTATATACTTTAGAGATATTAATAATAAATTAGAAAAGGCTAAGCCTAAAAAGACTAAAGTTATAGCTAGTATATATTATAGTATATCTAAGAAGAAAACTACCCCTACTATTAATAAGAAGACTTTAGGCTTTACTAAGAAGCTTTATACTTTCTCCTCTATCCTAAAGAAAGCTAGTAAGCTTATAGAGTATCTATACTATAGCTATACTTACTTACTATTTATAGATAAGAGCTCTACTTACTACTTCTATAGTAATAGTAAGTATTACTACTAATATCTAGCTAGCTATAGCTATAAGCTTCTTTTTATTACTGCTATTATACTTTATAAGCACTACCATAAAGCCTATAATAGTAATAACTAAATTATAAGTATTCTATATATATATATAGGTATACATATAATAATTTAGTATAGGGCTAACTTATCTATCTAGGGCTTTCCCTTTTACTACTATACCCTTTAGGTTACTCTTAAAGAAGAGGAGGAGAAGAAGTAGAGAGAGGAGGAGGAGGAGGAGCTCTAGGTTATTATATACCTAGAGGCTACTATAAAAGAGCTAGCTTTTACGAACTCTTTTTAGTAGGTCTCTATAGCTACTACTCTACTTAGTAATATTATTACTAATATATATACTTACTTAGTAAGTCTTTTAGCTCTTAATAAGCTGCTTACTAATATAGCTAATAGCTTTATTAACTACCTTATTATAGCTATTAATATAGAGAAGCACTATTATTATTAAATATATATCTTTAGGTATTAATACCTTTTGCTTTTAGTATTTAGGAGGTATAGAGCTAGTATACCTAGGGCTAGTATATCTATAAGAATTGCCTTTATATCTAGCTATTATATATAGAGAGGCTATAGCTCTATAGATAATATTTACTAGCCTTTAGGCCTTAATAAAGCTTTATTTTATACTATTAAACCTGCTTCTCTTTTATTATAATAATATAGTAAGTATCTACTAAGTTTAGTAATACTTAGAAATATTTAAATATAGCTTAAGAGAGGCTTTTTAGAAATCTATTTACTAATATCTTATTTATAGATATATAGAGTACTTTAAAAATACCCTTTATATACTCTTAGTATAGCTATATATTCTAAGTAATAATATACTATAGGTAAGTTAATATATACTCTCCCTCTCTAACTACTAGTTAAATAGTTTACTAATTATTATAATAAACCTTTTAAATATCTCTAAGCTCTAAAGTAAGGTTATAGTATAGCTTTTAAAGAGCTATTATCTCTTTAGTAGTATACTTAAAGCTTAGGAGCTCTACTTTAGTTATTAATATTGTAACTATTACTTAATAAACTGCTTTTTACTATATTATATCTCTAAAGAGTATTATTATATAGCTTTGTAATAACTTATAAGTCTCTTTATTATTAATAAATAAGGTATTATTAGTAATTAGTAATAAGGAAGTTACTTTATTACTCTCTAAGCTATTAAAGTAGATTATAAAGTAGTAGGTTATATAAAGATATTAAATATACTGCCTTACTATAGCAAAGTGCTATATACTTAGATTTATAAAGAAGCAGGAGGGTTATGCTATAGTAAAGGCTATATTAAGTTATATTATTATTACTATATATAGAATGCTTTTAATAAGTAATTAATACTTCTTAACTTAAGTACTTATAGCTTTACTAAGGTTTTTTATAAACTTAATAACTAATATAGAAGTGCTTAGATAGATACTATTATAGAGATTAAAGCACTTTATAATAGTCTTAATATACTAATTATAAAGTAGATAAATCTTTTTAGCTACTTAGTTCTATATAATATATAGCCTAAAGTACTATTTAATAGAGCTTAGTTTATATAGTTTATATAGTTACTTAATCTCTTATATAAGCTTCTAAGCTTTAGAAGTATAGTCTTAATAAAATAAAATAAGAATATTATTAATATAGAATAGGATTAAGATCTTATAGTACTTATCTTAAAAAAGGTAGAGCTTCTTATTATATAAAGAGAGCCTAAGCTTATATAAAGCTATAGAGAATTTCTTATATTATAAAAGAGATATATTCTTTAAGCTATATAGAGCTCTATTAAGCTTTATAATCTTACTAACCTATTTAAAGCTATTTAAAAGATAGTATATAACTAGCTCTCTATTTAGGTTAATATCTATATATAGAAATATATTAATAATATTAAATTATAGTATTTTATAGTTAAACTAAGCTATAATTATTATTACTATATATAAGCTTTAGGCTATAAGTATAGTAATATAGATTAAGCTAAGAGAGGAGGTATCTTATATATCTCTTTATATATAGATTTATATTTTATAGATATTAAAGTAATTACTTTAAAACTTATAGATATATACTTACTTTAAGAAAAGAGGTTTTAAGTATACTTCAAACTAGTTAATAATATACTAAGTCTCCTTAGCTATAAGCTTATTAATTTCTTTACTTATAGCTTTTTAAAATATATCTTAGAGTAGCTTTCTTAGCTTTCTAGCTTTAAAGTAGTTACTTAGAGGCTTTAAGAGGTTTTTTATAAAGTATACTATTTTCTACTTAGTATTTAGATATATCTTAAAGTTATTTTATAGATATATTATAATAATAAAGTATAGAGTTTTATATATAAAAGTGCTTTTTATAATAGCTTTATACTAATTAAATATAAAGGTTATAAAGAAAGTATTTTAATAGTTATTTAATAAGCCTTTTTCTAAATAAAGAGTTATAAAAACTCTAAGATATTACTCTTTAGTGCTCTATTATATTTAAGACTTATAGTTAATTTATTAATATTAATAATAAATAAATTAGAAATCTATTTTAGTTATTAAGGAGAAGTTTTATCTAGATTATTATAAGCTCTCCTTTTTTATAAAGACTTAAGTAGCTAGTTTTTAAGTATTTAAAATAGATAGATATAGATCTATATTCTTAGTAATAATATACTATACTTTAGAGTAGAGCTTTAGTATTAATAAAGAGTTTATATTTAATTTTAGTATACTTTTAGAATTAGAAGTTTATTTAGGAATATATAGTTCTCTCTATATTTTAGTTAGTATATTCTTAGACTATATCTTAATAGTAATATAAATTATTTTTAAACTATAGAAAGTAGTTAGTATAGAGAATGTAAGCTTATTAATAGTTTATTTATTTATTATAAAGTTACTATTTACTTTACTAAGTATTTCTAAGGTTTTAAGAACTATATTAGCGAATTAAATAGATATTTTAACTTTATTAATAATTATCTAGATACTCTAGATATCTATAGCCTCCTTTTTATAATTTAGAGAGTAGAATCTTAACTTATTAAAGTATATATTATATATAATAATAATCTAGTTAAGTATAGAAACCTAGATTCTATATAGAATATATATTTTTAGTATATATTCTATAAAGTATCTAAACTAGGTTTTAGAGTTAATCTTATAATAGTATTTCTTAATGCTTTTTTTATAACTCTCTTTAAGAGAGTAAGCTTTATAGCTATAGATATATAAGTCTTTTTAGTATAAGTACAGATATTAATATATAATAAGTATAAAGTCTAGTTACTACTATTAAAAATAGTTCTAAAACTACTTAAGTTTTTTCTAAATAGGGCTTTACTAGTTATTTATAGTATATAGACTAATATTAAAAATAAAGACTACTACTCTCTAAGTTTCTAAAATAAGATACTTTAGTAAGTAAGTAGTTATTAATATTATAAATATTTTTAGAATAATTTCTAAATTAGTATATTCTCTACTACTTACTAGCTTCTTAGTATTTATAAATAGAAGCTTGAGTTTAATTCTAAGCTTTTCTACTTATTATTTATACTAAGTAAAGCTTTATATAGTAATAATAATATACTTAATATTATAGTAGATCTTATAGATAGTGAGACCCTATTATTTTTATACTTAATATTTAAATATCTAGAGTATCTTAGATATTTTATTATATCTTTTTAAAACTAGGGGAATTCTAAAGAGTTTTTTACTATACTTATCTTTAATAATAAGTATCTAGATATATAGTTTACTAAGCTTTCAGTAGTTAAAGAGGTTTTAAGCTATATAGTAATAAAAATAGAGAGATTTAGCCTTAGATATACTATATAAGATAACTTACTAAATATATACTTATATATAGAATTTATATTAAATATATAATAGAGTTTAAATTCTCACTCCCTAAGTATTATATATAAGCTATTTAAGAGTACTCTAGCCTAAATAACTAGCTTAGAGATACTATAGTTATATATTATTAAACCTTTTAGCTATATAGTAATATAAGAGATATACTAGCTTCTAGTTATTTAAGAGAGCTATAATATCTATACTACTTATAGAAATACTTAGACTAAGTAGATAGATAGTAATAAAGTTATATTTAAAGAAAACTAAGTTACTTTTATATAGTAGCTATTTTATATAAATAGACTTACCTAACTTACTAAACTATAGAGAGTAGTTATTACTATTATACTAAATTTCTATCTTAAAGAGGAGTACTTCTAAGATAATATTAATATATATATTTTTAATAATAGTAATATTATTTAAGGTTAGAGGACTTTTTTTACTTATTAAGATATCTTTAAATATACTCTAGATAACCTAAGTATTCCTCTTAATAATTAGTATACTTATATTACTAATCTTAATTACCTTATTATAAGAGTATAGATAGCCAAAGGCCTAGATTAGGGAAGAATAACAACTTTGCATAATAATAGGTATATAGTGGTGTATTAAGTATAACTTAGCTTCTTCCCTAATAGTATGCAGAAGCCCCTTTTAAAGTATATATATATTATATAAGGGTTTAGTGAGGGTTTAGTATATAATTAGCGCTGCTTACTAATACCCTTATAATTACCCCCCTCTCTAAGGCCTTAGTCTCTAAGGCTTAAATTAGCTCTTATAGGCTTAGCTATGGGCTTATTTAAATAATATCCTATAATAATCTAAATAATCTAATTATCTAATTATCTAAATACTGCTTGTTTTAGTATTATTTTAGCACTTATTTAGCGTGCGTTTAGTAAAAGTTATAATATAATAGAGTTATTGCAAACTTAATATATACTTATTAAATATCTATATAGAATAATTATAAACTTAATATATATCTATAGTAAATATAGCATAGGGCTATTATAAGCTTAATATATATCTATAACTATATAACGTAATATCTAGTATAGGGTTATTGCAAACTTAATATATATCTATAACTATTATATATCTTAGTAATACTAAGAATATACTAATTATATACTAAATGGTAGCTATATAACTATAGTTTTCTACTATAACTATAGTTAATAGTTATCCTCTAATAAATTAAGGTACTTAACCTCTTTAGTAGTCTATATAGTATTTATAGATACCTTTAGTAATATCTTTATTAATGCCTTTAGCACTAGGTTACTGCTAGCTTAGTGGTAATGCTCCTCTATATACCCCTTCTAGAAGTAAATAATATAAATATAGTTCTTCTAGCACTTATTAGCAGTATAGCCTATATAACTATATATTATATAGTCTCTATAACTAGAGTGTGCAGTCTTTATAGACTATTTAGTCTTTAATACTTCTATAATAGTATACTATTTATAGTATATTTCCTAAGCTCTCTTAGTAGCTATAGCTATATCTAGTAGCTTCTAGTTATTAAACTATTACTACTCTAGGTCTCTCTAAATCTATAAACTTAGACAGTAAAAAAAGAAAAAAGCTAGTATATAGCTATCTTTATAGAGTATTCTTAATATCTATAGTATTACTAACTACTTAGTAAAGAAGTAGAGCAGGCTCTAGTCTATATCCTATTAAGTCTTATAGAGTAAGCTATATAGTTACTGCTCTTAGAGAGCTAAGTTAATATAGAATTAGTAAGTAAATACTAAGAAGTTAGCTTATATAGTATTACTAAGAGTAGTAATATAGTTTTGTTACTATATTTAGAGTATAGGTAAGATCTTTATAAGTACTTACTATATATAGTAGCTATTAGAAGTATTATAGAGGTTATTTATATTCTATATAGCAGTAAGCTAATCTACTACTTATATAGAAGTAGAGTTCTCCTTAAGGGTAGTATAGAAGTAGGCTAGAGAGCATTTATATTAATATATAGTAGTTAGTATATAGATAGTAAGGATATATAGAAGGTTTATATAATTATAACTCTAGTATTAAATAATATATAGAAGCTCTATAATAACTATATTACTTAAGGATATAGTTAAGGATATAGTTAAGGATATAGTTAAGGATATAGTTAAGGATATAGCTATATTAGTAGTTATTATAGTGGGCGTAGTAAATAAAGCTAGTGAAAAAATTTTACTATTAGTGCTAGCATTAGCAATAGTATAGCAGGTAGTTAGGTATATAGTTATAATTCTAGGCTAATCTCTTAAGATAAGGTAGAAGTTATATAATTATAAGGATATAGATAGCTAAAGGCCTAGATTAGAGAAGAATAATAACTTTGCATAATAATAGATATATAGTAGTGTATTCAGTATAACTTAGCCTCTTCCCTAATAGTATGCAGAAGCCTCTTTTAAAGTGTGCGTGTGTTGTGCAAGGGTTCAGTAAGGGTTTAGCGCACGTTTAGCGCTGCTTACTAATACCCTTACACTTATTATTATATAAGTATATAAAGATACTAGAAACTAGCTTTCTCTTATTATTCTTAATATAGAAAGCTTTATAGTTATCTAGAATAATATTATTAAAGAGAGTATATAGTTTTTTAAAGAATATAAATACTATAAAATAAACTTAGATTACTTAGCTCTTATCTTTAAGAAGGCTTTAGTTAATAATATAATAGGAAATATTATTAAGAAGTTACTCTAAGTTATTAATACTACTTCTATTACTATACCTACTCTAGCTACTACTATAGTATTTACTATAGCTATAGTTAAATAGAAGCTAACTACTCTTCTATAACTTCTTTATAATCCACTCTATATATATAAGGTTATTAAAAATATAGCTTTACTATAGAGATATTACTATCTTTTATATATACTATACTTTATTCTTTAGTATTTTATAATCCTTAAAGCTATCTTTTAGTAAGCTTATAAATATCTATTAAATATAGCTATAGTTTTATAGAGTTTACTTATAGTATTTTCTATAGAGATAGCTAGAGATCTTATTAAGTATTATTACTAAAAAGAAAGTATCTAAAGTAGTCTATAAAGCTTAAGATAGATTCTCTAAGTTAGAGCAATCTATAAAATTAATATATACTTTAAGTAATTTACTAAAATCCTTAGTAAAAGCTAGCTTACTATAGATCTTTATAGTAAGAATAATTCTAAGCTCTTTAAGTAAGAAGTAAGATATTTTAATCTTTTTTATTTAGTTAACTAAATTTAGCTAGTTTTAGATCTATATAGAAGCTATTCTATAATATACTACCTTAAGAAAAATATATCTACTATAGCTTCTCTTAGTATTAATAATATTCTAGCTTAATACTAACTTATAGAGATAGTACTACTCTTTATACTACTTAGTAACTTAAGTAGTATACTTAATATACTTTAGAATATTTTTATAGTCTTAATATATTTATTTCTATATATTATTATTAAAGTAAGTAAGTTACTATTTAAGGAAGTAGAGTATATTCTAAAGGTTAATCTAGAACTTATTATTTATATTATTAAGCTTTATCCTTTTTACCTTAAGGTAGATTATATTAATAGTTTAATAAATAAGCACTTAGTAGTTATAGTATAAAGTAAGTTATAATAAAAGGTTTATATTATTAATAAAGAGAAACCTAAGTATATTACTCTACTCCTCTTAGATATTTTTATACTTAATAGAGATCAGTAAAATTAGCTTTATAAACTTAAAAGTAATAAAACCTACTTTATTAATATATTAAGAAGTATTAAACTCTCTACTCTTAATAATATTAATAAAATTATTATACTTAGTGGTTTTATAGAGTATCTAAGAGAGATTCCCCTTAGCTTTCTATTTCTAAAGAGCTACTTTATACTTTCTAAGATTAGCTTTATATTTAGCTTAGAGATAGATATTATACTTATCTATAAACTCTTAAATAGTTAGAGTATTCTTAAGAGTATTAAAAGGCTTTTTAATATTAAGGCTATTAAGATTAAGATATTTCTAAATACTCTTACTCTATATAGATAAGTATAGATTAAGGTATTAGTAAAGCTAGTTAATAAGGCTTTAAAGCTTTACTTCTAGAGAGAAGGTTATTAAAGAGTATATAGCTATTTTTATAAAGTTACTTTAAAAGGGTTTTTAAGTATTATAAGATTATTTTAAATAGATAAAAAAATAATAAGAGAGAGAGCTACTTACTCTTTCCTAGAGTTAGAGAGATTAGAAAGGTATTTATAAGCTATAGAGCTAGACTTATAACTATTATAAGCTATAAATAGAAGTGAGGGTAAGTTATAAAGAGTGCCTATCTTAGCTATAGATTAATATATATAAAAGGTATAGTAAAATAGTCTGTAGTATATAATTATATAATTATATACTATAGTGTATAGCTACTATAGCTTTATAAAGCTAAGAGTGCTATAAACTATATTATAATAACTAAATTTACTAAAAGACTTATAGAAGGTTAAATAGAGAAAAAGAAAGGTTTTAGAGACTATTAGAGGCTTTAAAAGCTAGTAAAAGTATTAATAATATAGATTATTATATAGTAAGAGATATAGAGTTTTAGTAGAACTATAAAAAGCAGAAGAAACTAAAAGAGGGTAGATATAGAGAGAAAGATATATAATTTCACTATATAATAAAGAGTTATAGTTATTAATTATAGTAATAAAGATAAAGTTATTATAGAGTGGTTTATAGTTATTAATAATAATAAGAAATCTAAAACGTTATCTATAATATTAATAATAACTTTAGAGATTATAGATTAACTATAGAGGCTAAATACTTAGTAATTAAAACTAATCTTTCTATTAGTATAATAATCTAAATAAGAGGGGGCTTAGAACTATTTAAGTAGTAAGTAATTATTAAATAGAGGTTTAGAAAATAGAAGTAGAGGCTATATACTTAGCTACTAAATTTAAAGTCTCTATTAGTTAATATTTAAAACCTAAGGAGTAGGGTTATTAAGATAAGGAAATTATCTCTTTAGTTATTTATATAACCTTACTAATCTATTCTTATAAATAATATAATAGTAAGGTTATTTATTATAATTATAGATAGGATAATAGTAAAGTTAACTACTAATTAGTATTAGTTTCCTAAAATACTAATATAGTAAAGAGAGGGGTTAGATAGAGCATAATATTAGTTTAAGATATATATATTAAGAAGAGTAGTATCTAGAGAGTGATTAGTATAAAGAAATAATATAGATAGTTAATAGAGGCAGACTATATAATATTAAAGATTATATAACTACTTACTTAACTAGATTATAGTTATTTTAGTGTTAGGCTGTAAATCTTAGTTAAGGTTAGGATCTAATCTATTAGGTGATATAAGTATTTATTTCTATATATACTATAGTTATTAATATTATCTATTTTAACTTAAGATTAGTACTTTATATAATTAATATTACTACTATCTTTAATATAATGAGATTTCTATAAAATTTATTAATAGATATAGTACTTAATATACTTAAATAGTATTTGATCTATATCTATCATAGATCTCTGGATATAGTAATTATTAATATTAATATTAATTTTAGCTTATCTAAGTAGTATAATATACTCTATTTAATATTAATTACTATTACTAAAGTCTTTATAGAGATTTATAACTCTATAGATAAGCTTAAGAAGTATTCTATAATTCTTCAAAAGGTTTATAATATAATTTAATAAAACCTTCTTAAGATAAATTGTAAAATAGTTCTCTAAATAGCTTTGAAAGCTATTAATAATACTATAGAGCTAAAAGGCTTAATATTAATATTACTTATCTTTAGAGTATATCTATATCTTATCAAGAAGTTTTCTCTAGCTTTTAGCTACTATATAGTGATTTTACCTACTTTATAATAGACCTTCTAACTCTGCGCTACGCCTCTTAATAATATATATAGCTTTTAGTTATGTAATTATAATTGCTAACTACCTATCCTAACTATAGCTATACTTATATATATCTATCTATAGCTTTATAATCCATAAATTTGCAGTTTAATAATAATATCTATTAACTTATCCTCTTGCCTATTATCTATACTGCTATTAAATACTATCTCTATTACTACTTTATCTACTAGCTATGCTGTTATTAGTAATGCTCTCTCTATATTAAAGCAGTTAGTATAAGCCATACTTAC
Source organism: Colletotrichum neosansevieriae (assembly GCA_036785495.1). Lineage (NCBI taxonomy): Eukaryota > Fungi > Ascomycota > Sordariomycetes > Glomerellales > Glomerellaceae > Colletotrichum > Colletotrichum neosansevieriae. The sequence continues at coordinate 12,346 of JAVHLV010000602.1, forward strand.
TGATCTCTATAGAGCTATCTCTGCCTTAGTATTATAGAGGGTCTGTTTAAAGAAGGGCTAATAGATAGAGTATATAATAGCCTATTTAACTTCTAATACTATATTTACTTATTTCTATATAACATAACTATATATATTACTATTCCCTATAGAGATATTAATAAGGGCTCTTTTAAGGGCTATACTAATAATATACTCTTAGTATTATCTAGGCTGCTTAATAAAATAGAGGTTATTAATTATATTAATACTAAACTCTTATATAATATTTTATATATTATTAATATTAATAGATATGCCTTATATATAGCTAGTATATTAATATACTAGGTCTAGTGCTAATATCTTAGAGAACTTATTATAGGTTATAGAATAAGAAAGAGAGATAGATATAAAGCCCTACTTATAGAGCTTTTTATACTTCTAGCTATAAGAACCTCTTAGGAGGTTAAGGAGTTATCTCTTATATATACCTTACTAAAAGGTTTACCTTTTAGGTATTTTTTATAGCACCTTACTAAAAGGTTTAGTAAAGGCGTTACTATAAAAGCCTTAGTAGCCTACTTAGCCCTAATATAATTAGCCCTATTATATATAGTATAGTATTATCTATACTATTACTATTCTGCTAGTCTATTTAGCTAGAGTGTATATCTAACTTTATATAGTAATATTTAGAGGGTTTGCTTACTAATAGAAATATATAGAGTTTCTATATTATTATTCTTAACTAGTAGAGGGTATAGATTAAAGTACCTCTATAGTGTTTTCTAAATTATGCTTATAAACTAGGTAAATTTATTATAGTCTTTGTTATAGAGGGGCTATATTATAACTATAAACTTAATAACCTATTATAGAGTATATATATATAGTTTAATACTATTACTAATATATTTAAGTAGGACTTTTAAATAGATATATATTAACTTAAGGCTTTTAATATATATATATATATAAAGAGAGCTCTAAGTTCTGTGTAACCTATAATCTAGCATAAATCTAATATATTCTTTACGTTGATATACTCTTATAGTTTTATTAACTAAAGTTTATATTAAGTTTAATTCTATTAAAAAAGCTAATTAGTTAGATTATTAAGTATACTTAAGAAGCTAGAGGCTATAATAATATTAATAATAAAAAGCTTACTATAGATTTATATATTAATTATATAGAGGTAAATTAAATACTATAGATTTATCTAGATAGCTTTAATTAGTCCTATTTATAATAATTTAACTATTAATTATTAAATTATATAATATAGAGTAAAAAAAATATATTAAGTATATAGCTATCTAGAAATCTCTATATATAGATCTATGTGTTATTTATGCCTAAAAGTAGCTAATATAGGTATTGCTCTATTATGCTATAGTTGCTGCTGCTTTTATATATACTTGGCGCGTCACTGCGTACGCTAAGGGGTTGATTTGACAGATTTGATATATTAAGTCTCAGTGACCGTTCCCAATATGCCCTGCCTTATGTCAGCATGAACAGTTTCCTCTGTTATCGTCCGTCCCTTATGTTATCGACGCGCCCAAAAAGCTCTTTGTTGCGGACCTTTGTTGATTGCCCTGGCGCCCCATTAACTTTTTATCCCTGGACCGCTTAGGTAGGCGTCCGGCCCGATCATCATCATTATTCCACTTCGGCAGACCATTGTCACCTTCCGGTCTCAACCCCTCGATTGTCCGCTTTCCGTCCTCCGTGACAGCCCCGAGCCTCGTCCCCAATCATGGCTACCTTTCGCCGCTTCCGTCCCGACGACGTCAATAAATTCTCCAAGTGCAACCTCGACCCTCTGACCGAGACATACGAGCTAGCATTTTACCTTCAGTATCATGCCAAATGGCCATCTATGTTCCAGGTCTGCGAGGACATGAATGGCAATATCATTGGCTACAGTAAGCCACCTGTTGCGCCCCTTGTTTGCTTGAATGTTCTAACGAGACCAGTCATGGGCAAGCTTGAGTCGTCGCCCGACGTTTACAAGTTCTCCGAGCACTACTTGCCCTGGCATGCCCACATCACAGCCTTGACCGTGGCGCCCGAAGCGAGAAGACTGGGCATTGGCAAGATCCTTTCCGAACAGTTAGAGGCCGCCGCTGACGCGAATGATGCCTGGTTCGTCGATCTGTTTGTCCGCACAAGCAACCACAAGGCCATCACCTTCTACAAAAGCATGGGCTACAGCGTCTTTCGCGTTGTTAAGGATTACTACGGTGACCATGCCACGGATCCGTCGCGCGACAGCGAGGACGCCTTCGACATGAGAAAGCCAATGAAGAGAGACACGAAGCTTCAACACATTCGAGGCGACGGCGAAAAACATGAAGTGGAGCCGGCCGAAGTATGGTGAAAAGCCTGAGCAACCTCGTTGCCAGCAATCCGCCTAACCTCTCTTCGCTGCCAAAGAGGGCCTATCGGCTTAAAGCCACGCTCCATCGACAGAGTAGACGCTACCGCTCACAAAAGAGCTTTCGGGGCCGAGTAGGAATGCGATGACGTTTCCACATTCTTCGGCGGTGCCCTGACGTTGGAAAGCTGTTGGCTCGTCGAAGGCAGCGTCAGACGGCCGGTTGTGGAACTTCCAGGCTTTCTCCATCAGAGGCGTGAAGATGGCACCAGGGGCCACGGCGTTGACCCGAACCTCACGAGCCCCATTCTCGCTGGCTGCCGCCCGAGTGAGGCCAATGACGCCGTGCTTGCTGGCGTCGTAAGCGCCGTGTTTCGCGAAGCCTAGGTCAGCATAAGAGACGATTATTCGGTGACGGATACCTTGGAAGAAGGCATACCTTTTACGCCATGAATCGAGGCCACGTTGACAATCGAACCGCCGTCCGTTATGTTTCTGAGTTCCGCCCTGAGACAGTACATGCAGCCTGTCAAGTTGACGGCTATGATATTGTGCCACTCCTCGTCTTCGAGGTCTGCGACAGCCCGAATACCGTGGTGCTTGCCAATGACTCCGGCCACGTTGGCCGCTCCGTCTAGACGCCCGAATTGCTTGATGATGTCGGCTATCCATCCCTCAACCTCGTTCTTTTTGGAAACGTCAACTTGGGTCACTGAGGACGGAGTCTTCTGCTTTGAGAAGTATGCCTCAGCTTGCTTCAAGGCGTCGGGATCAATATCTGCGATACACACAGCGGCACCCCGCTTTGCGATGATCTTTGCTGTCGCTAAGCCGATGCCGCTGGCGCCGCCTGTGAAAGCGAAAACCTTTCCTTCGAGTGATGCCATGTTACTGGTGACTAGAAACGTCATGCGCAAGCTGTTGAGACGTGGATGTTCTTTGGATCTCTGGACATCGAGAAGTGGTATCGTTCATAGCGCAGCCTTTCTGGATCAACACCGCATCGCGAGAAATTGGGGGGATGGCTGCGGTCCCCGTTTCCGAGACTAAGCCGCCGCCAATCACAGCCTGTAGTAGTCGGCCAGATTGGCCGTATTCGCATGCACTTAACCCGGGGCGACGCAGGTGATACTTTAAGGCAAGTCCTATCCATAGCTAGAGGCGGTGATCCAGGCCCGAAGCCCCGAAGCCCCGAAGCGCCCGATCGTAAATCCACTCACGCCGAGAGCTTCAAGATTTTGTTTCTGTGCTTTGGTAAATTACCTATTTGAATACTTATGCTAGCACGCTCTTTTCGTCGCCAGAAGCTCTTATGCCCCGTAGGGTACCTAGCCGGAATTTGAACCTCCGTCCCATGTATGCTAAAGTTTCCCACCGGACTTGGGAAGTTGAGTTGACAGCTCGACATATATACATGCACACAATCAAGCTCTGCAAGGTTTCTACACTTAAAGACGAGTCAACAGAGCCCACAAAGCGAATAGAAAACAATTCAACTACGGCCATGTGAGTATGGGTAGCTTCACCCCGGACAATGGAATGGAAAACAACCGATGGCCCCGCCGTCTCCGCAAAACAGGGGCTTGTGGCGCGGCAGATCATTTGATTCGTGCCCATTGTTACGACATGTGGATGCATCCGGTATATCATGTGATACTGGTACGTTTGCGGAATATCAGGGTACCTAGGTTTTGGGTATATAAACCCCTATAAGGTCCTCTATAGTAGTCACTGCAATATAAGCAAGTTTTTTCCTATCTTATAGTACCTACTAACTATAGTAGTGTTATTATAAGTTATAAGCCTAGCTTACCCCTAAGCTATGGTATATATATCTTACTAAACTAAGTGGGAGCCCTAACACTACCCTACTATCTATAAAGGCTCTAAGTATCCTAGTATTATTCTGTTATAGTAGTATAAAGCCTAGAGGGTTTATATAAGAGCTCTATTAATAAGGGTTATTATATACTATAATAAGAGGGCCTCTCTATAAAAAAAAGCTTTATAATAAAGTCTTAAAGAGAGGTGGGATCTTATAAGGAAGAGTCTTAAATATTAGGGAGGGTATTAAGTATAAGCCTCTAATATTAAAGAGAGCTCTATATATATAGAGCTCCTATATAGTATATATAGTATATATAAGAGGGATCCTATTAATCTAGGAAGATTATAATACCCCCTTAGGTTAGGGTATAAGAATTTAGGTATATACTATAGCTAGTGTTTATAGATTACCTAATTAAGAAGTTATAATAGCTTTAGGGTATAGAGCACTAAGGTTTTAAAGAAGTAATAAAGTATAGCTAATATACTAATTAAGGAAAGATATTATAATATATAGATATATTTAGTATATTATATAATACTAATATATTTATAGAATATTAAAGTATTTAGGTTTTAGGTATATAAATCTCTATAAGGTTTTCTATAGTAGTTACTATAATATAAATAAGTTTTTTTCTATTTTATAGTATTTACTAACTCTTAGTGAGGTAGCTTGCTTATGTAATTATATTATATAAGAATATTACGTAAAACAGCTTAGGTAATAAATAAGGTATTAAAATAGGTATTATTTTCGGCTTATTAACTAGTAACTAGCTAGGTAGGGGAGAGAGGAGTTATTTATACTTATTCTAGCCCTTCTAGAGGCTTCTATTACATAATTACTTATGCAATAGCTTATGCAGTATATTGCGTAGATATTTAGCCTATTTGGGCTTAGTTATATATTAAAGTTATAGCTTAAACCCTTTTAGTTCTAGCTAGAAAGCTTATTAAAAATAAGGCTTTCTAGAACTTTCTAGACCTTTCTATTTACAGTATAGACAGTATTATTAATACTGTAATATACTGTGTTATATTATATAGTATATTATTAAGTATTATTATTTATTATGTATTTTATAGGTCTTATTTATAAAGGGGTTTTGAGATATTTAAATAATATCTTATATCCCCCCTTAAGGTATATATAGTATATATAGCTTACTGCTTAAGATATTATCTCAAAAACCTATTATATAGGAAAAAAGAGACAGTTATATATAAATATAGTATTATATCTTAAGGGAAAACTAGGATTATATATATATAGTTCTTATTATAAGCCTTTTATATCTAGCTATTCTTATTATAGATAGCTATTATTATTATTATTATATTAAGGCTTTATTTCCTAGTAAAAACCCTTATTTTATTAGATATAGAAGAAACCTTCTAAGTACCTTTATGTTATGTTTTATATATTATAAGTATTATAGCCTTTATGTTATTATATTATATATTAGGTACTTTAGAAGTAAAACTTCTTATTTTATTATATTTCTAAGGAAAAACCTAGAGTATCTTATTATTATTATTATAGGTTACCTCTTTATAAGTATTATTATACTCTAGTAAATAACCTTAGATAGGCGTAATATAATTCCTTAGTTATATAGATATTAATTAGGGATATAGTTTACTTTAGGTCTGTTTTTAAACGCCTATTGTTTATAGAACTAGAGACCCTCTTTTATATATCTCTAGAATATATTAAATTCTAGAAGATTATAGTAAGGGGTTAAAAGTCTGAATCCACCTCACAGTGCGCCACCTAAAATTCACTAAAGCTTATACTTTTAACTTACTTAAAAAAGTATATATTAGTAAAGAATAAATATTATAAAAAAGGCTATAAGTATATAAATACTAATTATATATAAAATAAAAATTACTTTTAAGTTTTGTAGAGTAATACTTAAGTTATTTAAGTATATACTTTTATTAAGCTTTAAAATAAACTTTCCCTTAAGATATATAGTGCTAATCACACTGTATTTCCCACTAAGTCTCACTATAATTAAGGATCTTAAGAATACTATTATTTATAGATTTATTTTTATAATAATACTATAATAAATAAATATTATAAAATATATATAATATTATTTATATCTATATATAGTATATATCTTTTTTATATTAGTTTCCTTTGTATAGTTAAGCTTATATACTATATTGAAATTTGCTAGCTTAGCTAGGATACTGTGTGGTGGGCTCAGACTTTTGACCCCTCACTATAGCTTTCTCTAGTAGACCTAAAGTGGGCTTTTTATAAGAAGTATTATATATTATAGATATATCATTATTTATATTCTCCTTTTACTTTATATAGAGAGGATTTATATTCTCCCTTAGTATAGATAGGAGTACTTATATTCCCCCCTTACTATATATAGGGAGTATTATTAATATTTATTATTATTTATTGTTTTATACTTCTTATTATATATAAGCCTTCATACTTATATATACTTCTAAGACTTTGTTTGTTATAATATTTATATTATGAGGGTAAGGATCTAACCCTTTAAATAAAAAAGCCTTTTTATTATTATTTTAGGAGCAGTATTAGGCTTTATATATATAGTAGACGATTTTTATTATTATTGTTATTATTATAGTATTTAGATCTTTTTCTTGTTATATTTAGGTGGCCACCCTTTTTAGAAAAGATATATATATAGATAGCTCCTTTTTGAGGGATTTTTATATACTTAAAAGTATTTATTATAGTATGTTATTATTATATTATTATATTATAGTTTTATCTTTATGATCCTTTTAATAAGATCTATAGTAAGCCACGCTATAGACCTTATACCTCTACTATTATTAAATTCTATTATACTTTAAATAGAATCTTTATATATATAATTATTAAGAGGCAGGTTTATAAAGGCTATTGTTTTATATTATATAGCTTATATAAGATAAACCTTTATTATTATTATTATTATTATTATTATTATTATTATTATTATTATTATTATTATTATTATTATTATTATGATTTTGATAAGGAGTGGTCTGAATCTGAATTTCCTTATATATTATTATATATTAAGAAGAAGTATATTATTATTCTTCTTTATTTATTATTATTATTTACTCTTTTTTCTTTTAAAAGAGTTTATTATTTTATAGAGTATAGATTATAAGTTATAGTATTATAGTATTAAAGAGATATATATATCTCTCTCTTAATTAGAGATCTCTCTTTTATATAGTTATTATATAGTTATTAATCTCTCTTTCTATTATATAGAGAGAAAATAGTATATTAAGTTTATAGTTATAACACAGCCCCCTGCAAAAAAGACTATAATAAATTCACTTAGTTTATAAGCATAATTTGAGAAACACTATAGAGACACTTTAACCTATACCCTCTACTAGTTAAGGATAATAATATAGAAACCTAATATGTTCCTGCTAGTAAGCAAACCCTCTAAACATCACTGCATAAAGTCAGATGCACGCTCTAGCCAAATAGACCAGCAGAACAGTAACGGGGCCGATCATATTGGGGCTGAGTAGGCCACTGAGGCTCTCGTGGCCTGGGAACGCCTTTGCTGAACCTTCCAGCGAGGTGCTGCGAAAAACGCCTAAAAGGTAAACCTTCCAGCAAGGTGCTGCGCTGACCCAGATCAGTCTAGGCCCAAGACACATAAGGAACTTTGACTCATAACGCTACCACACGAGAGATGACTCCTTAACCTCCTAAGAGGTTCTCACAGCCAGAAGCATAAAAAGCTCTGCTGCAAGCAGGGCTTTGTGCCCATCTCTCTTCCTCATCCTCATCAACTCATAACAAGTCCTCCAAGATGTTAGCATCAGACCCGGCATATCAATACGCTAGCCACACGCAAGGCGCGCCTGTTAACGTTAAAGAAAATAGTATATATATATATTATTAAATATTTATTTAAGAAAGATAAATTTCTTTCTTTTATATAAATATTATTATATAGTAAATAGTATTATATATTCCAGAGTAGAAACTCTGGAAGTTATTTAGAGAATATATCTATTCTCTTATATATTATTAAAGTATTATATATCTTTCCCTTTTTAATATAGAAAGGGTATCTCTATATTATAGAGATTATTATAATATATTTTATATTTATATATATTACCTTAGGAATAATAATTCCTTACGGATATTATTATTATTATTTATAATTTATTAGTTTATATATTAAGAGAAAAAGATTCTCTTTATATTATTTTAACTAGAGAAATATTAATCCCTTAGTCTTTTATGATATATATATTATTATTTATAATTAGAGATAGAATAATCTCTTATATTATTATTATTATTATTATTATAGACAGAGTAGTCTCTATTTATAAAAAGGTATATTAGAGTTTATTATAGTATATAAAGAAGAAGGTATCTCTTCTTACTTATTTTTAATACTCTTTATATTTAAGAGAGTATACATTTATATTATTCTTATTATAATACTCTTTATTTAAGAGTAGAGCTTTATTATTATTTATTATAATACTCTTTTATATCTTAAGAGTATATATATATATTTATTATTTATGTTATAGAAATACTCTTTATAATTATTTAAGAGTATTATTATCCTTTTATATAAGAGAGTATATCTTTAGTTATTAAAGGAAAATAAATTCCTAAAGGATATAAAAAGACTCTGTTTTAATATATAGAAGTCTTTTAGATATTATTATTATTATCTTTATTATTTATTTTGTTTACTAAGGAAATAAATTCCCCTTTTTATTAAAGTAGTAAATACCTGTTTATTAATATTAAGGATATGAATTCCTTTTTATATTAGAGAAATAAATCTCTTTATATTAAGGAAGTAAGTTCCTTTTTTATTAAGGATATATAAATTTTTTTTATATTAGGGAAGTGAATTCGCTTTTTATTATTAAGAATATAAGTTCTTTTTATTAAAGATATATAAATCTCTTTTATATTAGAAAGTAAATCCCCTTTCTTTTTATATTAAAGAAGGAAATCCTTTTATATATTAAGAAAATAAATCCTTCTTCTATTAAGGAAATATATTTCTTTATTATTTATTATATATATTATTATTCCTTTAAAGAGATAAAATCTCTTAAGATTATTATAGTTATAAAAGATAGAAATCCTTATTTTAGAGAGTAAATCTCTAGTATTAAGAAAATAGATTCCTAGTATCATAGGAAATAGATTCCTAGTATTATAGGAAATAGATTCCTAGTATTATAGGAAATAGATTCCTAGTATTATAGGGGATAAATCCCTAGTTATTATAGGAAATAAATTCCTAAGAGAGTAAGGAATAATTCCTTAAGATATTAAGTATTTATAGAGTATATAAATCTCTAGTATAATACAGAATAGACTCTTAAGATATTAAGATATTTCTAGAGTAAATAAATCTCTAGTATATTAGGGAATAAACCTCTAAGATATTAAAGAATAAGATATTAATCTTTTTCTTTTATTATAGAGAATAGATCTCTAGTATTATAAGAGATAAGTCTCTTGTTTTATAAGAGATAAATCTCTTATTTTATAAGAGATAAGTCTCCTGTTTTATAAAAGATAAGTCTCTTATTTTATTAGAGATAAGTCTCTTATTTTATTAGAGATAAGTCTCTTGTTTTATAAGAGATAAATCTCTTGTTTTATTAGGAATAAATCTCTGGTTTTATAAGAGATAAATTCTTTATTTTATAACAGATAAATCCTTTATTTTATAAAAGATAAATCTCTTTTATTCTAGGGAATAATCCCTTTTGAAATTATATAAGTCCTAAGGAAAATAAATCCCTAGAATAATAAGGAATAAATCCTTAGTATATAAAGAATAAATCCTTAGAAAGATAAATTCCCAGGATAATAAGGAGTAAATCCTTAGAATATTAAGAGGAAATCCTTTGGAAACTAAACTCCTAGGATAGTAAGGAATAAATCCTTATATTAAAGAATAAATCCTTAAGATAATAAATCTTTAAGGATAAATAAGGAATAAATCCTTATATATTAAGAGAGGAAAACCCTTATTCTATAAAGGGTAATACTCTAGAATATCCTAGAATTCTCCAGAAGTTTCTAGGACTTTTCTAGAATTTCCTAGAATTTTTCCTTAGTATCTTTATTATAAAAGGGTAGGGAATACTTAGCTAGAGCTGGGCTTATAACCTCTTAGTGAGGTAGCTTACTTATATAATTATATTATATAAGAATATTATATAAAACAGCTTAGGTAATAAATAAGGTATTAAAATAGATATTATTTTCAGCTTATTAACTAGTAACTAGCTAGGTGGGGGAGAGAGGAGTTATTTATACTTATTCTAGCCCTTCTAGAGGCTTCTATTATATAATTACTTATATAATAGCTTATATAGTATATTGCGTAGATATTTAGCCTATTTGGGCTTAGTTATATATTAAAGTTATAGCTTAAACCCTTTTAGTTTTAGCTAGAAAGCTTATTAAAGATAAGGCTTTCTAGGACTTTCTAGACCTTTCTATTTACAGTATAGACAGTATTATTAATACTATAATATACTATATTATATTATATAGTATATTATTAAGTATTATTATTTATTATATATTTTATAGGTCTTATTTATAAAGGGTCTTTGAGATATTTAAATAATATTTTATACTAACTATAGTAGTATTATTATAGGTTATAAGCCTAGTTTATTTCTAAGCTATAGTATATATATCTTACTAAACTAAGTAGAAGCCCTAACACTATCCTACTATCTATAAAGGCTCTAAGTGTCTTAGTATTATTCTATTATAGTAGTATAAAGCCTAGAGGGTTTATATAAGAGCCTTATTAATAAGAGTTATTATATACTATAATAAGAGAGCCTCTCTATAAAAAAAGGCTTTATAATAAAGTCTTAAGGAAAGGTGGAATCTTATAAGAAAGGGTTCTAAATATTAAGGAGGGCACTAAGTATAAGTCTCTAATATTAAAGAGGGCTCTATATATATAAGCTTCTATATAGTATATATAGTATATATAGTATATATAG
>JAVHLV010000603.1:0-23530 GCA_036785495.1 Colletotrichum neosansevieriae
AGATATATCTTTCTAAGTGCTAATAGCTATAGCTACTTATTTTAATATAGAGCTATTATAATATAATACTATAAATATATTTATATATATATCTATTAATAAAATAGTATTTATAAGTATACTGCTAAGCTACTGCTATAATAGTAAGATTCTATATCTATAAAAGATGCTTTATAGACTATACTACTTACTACTACTTTAGTAAAAGCACTTAGAGGCTAGCCTTACTATACTTAACTTTAAATAGGTAGCTAGTAAGAACTGCTACTAGTAATATAGGTAAGTGATATTTTTCTTCTATATAGATAATTATATATTAGTATTTCCTTATAAGTATACTGAAAGTATAAAGGAGGCTATAAATGCTTTCTAGAAGTACTACTACCTTAAAGGAGGTTAAAATCTATAATAGTTTCTTAGAATTAAAGTGCTCTATAATAGAGCTATATATAAGCTATAGCTATTATAGTTAGTATTTATAGATAAGGTGTAAAAGCTACTTAAGTAGTATACTATAAGCCTTAATATAGATAATTAAGTATATATATCTATAATAAAAGATAAATTAGAACTATATAAAGGGAAAGTAGCTTTATAGGAGATTAATTACTACTAATACTATATTAGAATAATCCTATATATAGTAGTAATAATATAGCCTGATATAGTATTTGCTATAAGCTGCTTTATACGGTTTAATAATAACCTAGACTCTATATAGCACTATACTACTACTTAAGTTTTCTAATATCTCTACTAAATATAATATTTCTGCCTTAAATATAGTATTAAGCCTAGTAAACTAGATAATATATTTAAAGTTACTTTAAATACTAGCTTTATATATAATATAGTTAACTAAAAAAGCTTATAAGTACTTATAATAAAGCTATTTAGAGGCATAATTATATAGAAGGTAAATAAGTAGATAATAGTTATAATATTAATAACTAAGACAGAGCTACTTATACTATTTTAAGTAATATATAAAGCTCTCTTTATAAGTTAGCTAATAACTACTCTATAAGTTTAACTTCTAAGTAATATTACTACTAAAGCTGCTTTTACTATATCTAGTATAATATTAATAATAATCTAAATCTAGTATAATAATTAATAAACTATTTAGCTAGTTAATATAGAACTTATTTAGCTATAAATAAGGCTATAATATATTAATATCTATAATTACTAGCTATAATAGGAGACTATAAAAGAGTATATAGTAGTTAGCTATACCCTATTAGTAAAGATAATAGTAAATAGACTTATAAAAGCACTTATATTACCTTAATTTAAAGTATTTTATAATCAGCTATAAATAAGTAACTAATATATATAACTAGAGGTAAACTATATATAGAACCTAGAAGAAGAGGATAATATAAAGTATATAAAGGTAATAGAAACCTATATTTAGAATAAGATAAACCCTAATAGAGTTCAGAAATAGCCTTACTAGGCTAGTAATCTCTAAGAGAGTGTGTTAGATTATAGGATCTAGAATATATAGTGTGAGTTAGATATAATATTAGTCTGGCTCTATATATAGGCCTAAAGCAGCCTGGGCGCGCTAACTATAACCAGAGTGCACACAGGAAAAAGGGGTTAGAATACGCCTAAATAAGGAAAAAATGCATAGAAGAATATACACACTATAGTATTATAAATATATATATAATTATGCCTAATTTGATAAAAGTATACTATACTACTTAGATAAGCTAAAATTAGTATTAATATTAGTAATTACTATATTTAGAGGTTTAATATAGATATAGATCTAGTACTATTTAAGTATATTAAGTGCTATACTTATTAATAGATTTTATTGAAATCTTTCTATATTAAAGATAGTAAGAGTATTAACTATATAAAGTACTAATCTTAAGTTAAAGTAGATAATATTAATAACTATACTATAGTTAAAGTTATAGTTATCCTTAATAGTAAATTTAAAGTAATTTAGAGCTTCTATATTAAGTTAGTAATATTTATAAAACTTTATAAAATATTTAAGTATTTATATTTTAACTTAGTAGCCTAACTGCTATAAAACTTTATAAAGTTAGTAAACTAATAGATATCTAAAATATTAATAAAGTTAGTATAACTTAGTCTCTATAAGGTTATTTTAGTCTAAAGCTTTCTCTATATCTAATAGTAGCTATAGATAACTCTATTTATAGATAATAGGGATAATTAGGTCTTCTTATTATAAATAGTTTCTTAAATTATTAAATTAAATACTTAGTTTATCTATATCTATAAAGTATAGAAAGAAAGAGATATTTACTAATATAATATAGAATATTCTTTCTCTAAAAGATATAGAGATAATTATTATTCTTAGTAATTTAATTACTCCTCCTAGACTAAATTTAATACTTATCTCTCCTACTATAATAGAGTTAATTATAATATTAAATAGTTTAGTTTTCTTAAGTATAATAAACTAATTATAACTAGCTATTAAAAATCCTATAGCTTCTATATTTAGGATAATACTCTAGAAAGTCTCTAAAGAATATTTTCTATTAAGTATAAAGATATTAATAAGGATACTATTAGTTATTTATTTAAAAGAGTTATAATAGGTAATTCTATAGTAAATAGCTTAGTTAAGTAGATACTTAGTAATAGTATTCTTATTTACTAAATAAGTTAATTAGATATTTAGGTTTATCAATTAAGTAAAGAATAAAGTTTGCTATTTATTATTAAACTATTAGCTTTCTTAACTATCTTATTCTTCTTTAAGTAACTATAGATATATCCTAATCTCTTTATCCTCTTTATTATTTATTATTAAATTATTATAACTCTTATCTTTATTTCCTCTATATTAAGTAAGAAAGTATTAATAAGCTATTTCTAAAGTATCTTAAATTTATAAATTACTTTAGAAATAGAATTATACTTTATCCCTCTCTTTTTATATATAGTTTATTAAATAGCAGCCTATCTTTTTATAGATATAGTATCTCTGCTTCTAAGGATCTTATTATTATTTTAAATTATTTTATTTAAGGTTTTAGTATAGACTAGAGTAGCTAAATTAATTAATCTAGCTTTAGCTATTATATTTATAATCTCTTTAGTGTTACTTAGTGTAATATTATCGCTGTAGAGGTAATTAACTATTTCTAAATATAACTATATTACTAATTATAACTTTAAGCTAGTTATAGAAGCTCTTAAACTTTATTATAGAGTTTATAGTAGCTTATTTATATTTTTTAACCTCTTAGTAACCTTAAAGAAGTTAGTTATATAAGATCTTATTATATTTATAAACTATACTTAATATAGGTTATATCTTTATAAAAGTATTAATTAGTAAATCTAAGGCCTTAAGCTTTATTATATATAGATTATTATTTATAATTAATATAAGAGTAGGAGTATTCTATTTAGTAAGATATACTTATTTTAATTCCTCTATTTTAAAATATTCACTAAGCTTTGTAATAATCTAGTTAGGGTTAAGATAAGGCTAGATTTAGTAAATTATATTATAGTAATAATATAATACTCGATCTTTAAGTATAATTAGAAAAGTAAATAGTATTTACTCCTTTATAAAGCCTACTCTCTTATATATATTCTAGAAGATATAGAGTTTTAGTTTTAGTATATCTCAATCTTTACTACTATACTTTATTTTATTAATATATAGCTTAGTTAGATCTATAAATTAGTATATAAGTAAGTATATATTATTTTTATATTTAATCTAAGTATTTATAATATTTAGAGTAGGGTTAGTATTTAGAGTTAAATTAAGGTTAACTAGCTATAGAGCTTTATTATTTATAGATATATTTCTTTTATTATTAATATATAAAGATATAGACTTTGCTCTTTTCTTATTATTACTATCTATAATCTCTTTAGTAAAGTCCTTATTTTTCTATAGCTTTATAAATATAGTATTCTTACTTACTTATTCTTTAGCTTTCTTAGTAATCTAAAAGTAGAAATTATTCTCTATAATAATTATAAAAAGTTAATCTATAACTTATAGAGAATTATAGATAGTATATACTCTATTTATTATAAAGTAGTTATAGATTTATTAAATAATACTTATAGTAGCTTAGTTTTAAAATTTAAGCAGTAGATTAATAAAGTTATATATAAACTCTCTCTATAAAGCTATATTTATAAAGCTATTAGCCTTATAGATCTTAAGGTAAAAGATAATGTTAGTGTTTACCTCCTTCTCTATAGTCTTTTTACTAAATTTAAATATTTAGCCCTAATTATAGTTATTTATAAATACCTTTATATTTATAAAAATTAGGGGTTCTATAATAAGTTATAGTATAGAGTTACTATAACTATTAGGTCTAACTATAGTATTAATTAGCTAGGTATTAAAGGGTTTACTATAGTAGTTAATAATACTATATAAAAAAAGGTAAATAAATACTATAGTAAGGTTTTAGCTAGTAAAGTCTCTAGTTAAAGCTTTTACTAAACTATAAGTCTCTCTTATTTATAGTTAGATAGCTAGTTCTCTAGGTATTAGGTTTAGTATAGTTAAAGTGGAGTTTTTTATTCCTAGTCTTTATAATAACCCTTATAGATTTATAAAGCAGTATTACTATTATTTAGTATTATCTTATTTTATTATTTTCCTTTAAAATACTAAGTTTAGTAGTAGTTATAAGAATATTATAAGTTATATAGTAGTAGCTATAGTTACTTACTTTAATATTATCACACTTACTATAGGTAATAATCCTTAAGCTATACTCCTATCTATAAACTAAACGGAAAATATACTATATTATTTAAGGTTAGAAGGAATAGATACCCTTACTTTATACCTCTTAGTTAGAATAATCCTAGATTTAGGCAGGTATTAGTATTGCTAGTAATAATACTATAAGTTATTATAGTATTTTAGTATTTTTTACTATATTTACTAATAGGTTATTTACTATATACTAAATAATATATTATTTTAGTATAAAGGCACTAGTAGTATTAGGTATACTCCTTATTTAAGTATAAGTTATAGTTCTAGGTTAAAAGCAATTCCTCCTTAATAATTATAAGGTTAATAATAATACTTATTTTATAGTAAGTGATTTAAGCGTTCTGAGTAAAGGTTTTATAATATTTTAGTATATATAAGCATAGATATTATAGATTTCTAGTAGTTTTAAAGAATAGTAGTATAAATATAGAGAGGATAGATCTTAATCTTAAATATAGTAATCCTATTAGGATAGGTGATTCTATAGTAAAACTCTTATTATATTAGCTTATTATAATATTTATAGATAATAAGTTATATTAGTAAAGTTATTATTTATATAATAGATATAGAGATATATTAAGGTCTTTAAGATAGGTATACTATAAGTAAACCTACTCTTTATACCTAATAACCTAGATAGTATAAAGATAAGTTCCTTATATACTAAATTATAAACCTAGTATAGGAGTTATTACTTTACCTCTTTAAGTAATATCCTTACTAATCTATAGAATTTAAGTAGTATAATATATAAGGTTAACTACTAGTTAGTGTTAGTTTCACACTAGATTAAGGTTTATATAGAACTTAGGGCTCCCTTTATATATATATATTAAAAGCCTTAAGTTAATATATATCTATTTAGAAGTTCTACTTAACTATATAGGCAGTAGTATTAAACTATATATATATGCTCTGCGATAGATTATATAATACTATATATATCTATTAGTTATAGTGTATATCCTGCTGCTTTGCGGGTTATAGTGTTAGTATAATACTTACTAAAGTTTAGTAAAAGTAGCTATATTATTATTAAATATACTCTATATCTCTTTAATATATCTATTAGTGTTTATAAGTTATTACTTAAAGATTGTATTATTATTACTATTAGAGTTATTATTCTTTATCTTTTAGTCTTTAAGCTCTTTAGTAAGGTTTTAAATAAGCTGCTTATTAAAACTAATAGAAAAGCTAAGAGTTAAGTATTTAGTAAAAGTATTAAAAGATATAATTATTATATTATACTATTAGTAGCGTTAAGGGTTAACCTATTAAATAGAAGTAATTAAAATATTATAGCTCTGCTATTTAATAGTAGGTTTTACTAGTAGAAGCTAAAGGATAAAGTATATAATAATATCTAAAGTGTTAATAGTAAGGGAGGTAGTTAAAGGTTATAGGTTAAAAGTATAATAATTAGTTATAGTCTTTACATTAAGTATAGTATAAAGTAAGCTCAAAAGTAACTCAAGATATATATAAAATTAATCGCTAAAAGGCTATAGAAGTCTATCCTTAGGTAACTTTTAAGTCTATTTTATATATAAGTCTTAATTCCTAAATAGTATTATTTACTTATTCTTAATCTTAGTGGGGTTTATATATCTAATATATAGCCTCTATATTCTTAGTGTATAGATTTAATCTCTTATCTTATTGTTATATAAC
The DNA here is from genome assembly GCA_036785495.1 of Colletotrichum neosansevieriae. Lineage (NCBI taxonomy): Eukaryota > Fungi > Ascomycota > Sordariomycetes > Glomerellales > Glomerellaceae > Colletotrichum > Colletotrichum neosansevieriae. Next base: position 6,446 of record JAVHLV010000603.1, read on the forward strand.
TTATTCTATAGTTCTTTTACTCTAAGTAGTTCCTTAGTCTTATGTTATTCTATATATAAATGTCCTATAGGCGCTAGCTGCACTATAGGGCGTCACTCTAGTCTTATTATACCTAACGGGCTATAATATATATTTATATATATATATTATATCCTTAACTACTCTTTTAGTATATAAGTTAACTTCTTTAAACTTTTAGCTAACCTTATTTATTTTAAATATCTATAGTTTAGCTATAGTTATCTCTATTAGTTAGTTTTAAACGTTTTTAAAGGCTAGTAAGGGTTTAAGGGTTTATAGCTATCCTCCCTATTAGGTTATATCGCTTTTTAAGTTATTTAATATAACTTTAGTTAATACTATTATTCTTAGTGTAAAAGTAAGTAATAATAACTGTTATAAGAAGTGCTTTTCTTATAGAATTAATATAATATTAATTGCTTCTATAAAGCTTAAAATATAAAATTCTAGGTTATTGTTTATACTAAAGTCTCGGATTTTAGCTATAACCTTTTAAACCTCTTTAGCTAAAATAGCTACCTTTATATCCCCTTTTAAATAGAAATATTCCGTATTAAACGTTATATTCTATATAATAATAACCTACTAAAGCAAAGGGATTTAAATCCTATATAGGTTATAAGTACTTTTGTTAGTTTCACGCCTAGTTAAGGTTTATACGGAACTTAGAGCTCCCTTTATATATATATATATTAAAAGCCTATAAGTTAATATATATATCTATTTAGAAGTTCTACTTAACTATATAAGCAGTAGTGTTAAACTATATATATATACTCTATAATAGGTTATATAACCTTATATATATCTATTAATTATAATACATATCCTGCCGCTTTATAGATTATAGTGTTAGTATAACACTAGCAGTCTTTTCTTTAAGGCTAGATATACTATAACCCACTAAAATACACTTCTATATTACTAATCTCTATTATAAGCCTAAAGTAGGTTTAAAAACATAAAAATAGCATAAAATTATATACTAATCTTATCCTATATTTAATATAGCTAAATCCTCTCCCTCTAAAGTATTAGAGCTACTTTAGTATATCTAATGCTATTTATCTAACTCCTTAGCCTTCTCCTCTTAAGTTACCTATTCTTTTATATAAACTATCACTTTATTATTATTAATAAAGCATTTAAGTATCTAATTTAGAGTACTCTTTATAAAAGTATCTATAGAGTTATTATTACTATTAATTTATTATACCTTATAAATCTCCTTTCTCTTATAAAACTGCTAAAGTGCTATAATATTAATTATTAATTACTTTTCTTTTATAATACAAAGCTTAATAAAATATATATATAGTAAGTATAAATTAGAGTAAATAATTATAGAGATATAAGGTCTTTTAAGGCAGTTAGTAATTTTCCAAAGCGTTATTATAATAGTATAAGTAAGGTCTATACTAGTAACTATACTATAAACTTTAAAAGCTAGTATACTTTGGATAACCCTCTTATACTTTATTAAGCTAAAGTAAATAGTATAACTATAGATTATAAATATATTATTATTTATTATTTTATTAATAAGGATAATAATAAATCTAATCTATAATAAGAGGTTTATATTATTAGCAAAAAAGGCTATTAATAAGAATAAATAGTTTAGCTATTACTAAGTTAATAGATATAAATATAAAACTATAGTTAAGGTTCTTATTGCGCTAATACTATAACCCGTAAAGCGGCAGGATACACACTGCAATTAATAGATATATATAAGGTTATATAGCCTATTACAGAGCATATATATATAGTTTAACACTACTATCTATATAGTTAAGTAGAACTTCTAAATAGATATATATTAACTTATAGACTTTTAATATATATATATAAAGAGAGCTCTAAGTTTTATATAAACCTTAATCTAGGGTAAAGCTAATACAATTAGTGGTTAACCTTATATATTATACTACTTAAATTCTATAGATTAGTAAGAATATTACTTAAAGAGGTAAAGTAATAACTTTTATATTAGGTTTATAATCTAGTATATAAGGAACTTATCTTTATACTACTTAGATTATTAAGTATAAAGAGTAGGTTTATTTATAGTATACCTATTGTAAAGGTCTTAATATATCTCTATATCTATTATATAAATAATAACTTTATTAATATAGCTTATTATCTATAAATATTACTTAAATAATAAGAATAAGAGATAATAGATAAATAATTAATCTATAAATACTATAATAAGTTAATATAATAAGAGTCCTGCTATAGAATTATCTATCTTAATAAGATTACTATATTTAAGCTTAAGATCTATTCTCTCTATATTTATACTATTATTCTTTAAAACCACTAGAAATCTATAATATTTATGCTTATATATACTGGAATATTATAAGATCTTTGCTTAGAATACTTAAATTATTTATTATAAAATAGGTATTATTATTAACCTTATAATTATTAAGGAGAAATTACTCTTAACCTAGAACTATAACTTATACCTAAATAAAGGATATATTTAATATTATTAGTAACTTTATACTAAAATAATATATTACTTACTATATAGTAAATAACCTATTAATAGATATAGTAAAAGATACTAACATACTATAATAACTTATAGTATTATTATTAATACTCCTAATACCTACCTAAACCTAGGATTATTCTAACTGAGAGGTATAAAATAGGGGTATCTATTACTTTATACCTTAAAATAATAAAGTATATTTTCTATTTAGTTTATAGATAGGAGTGTGGCTTAAGGATTATTATCTATAGTAAGTATAATAATACTATAGTAAGTAACTATACTTACTACTATATAACTTATAATATTCTTATTACTATTATAAAAAACTAGTATTCTAGAGAAAATAATAGAAGAAGATAATACTAAATAATAGTAATATTACTTTATAGATCTATAAGGGGTATTACTAAAACTAAAGATATAAAACTTCACTTTAACTATACTAAACTTAGTAACTAGTAAACTAGCTATCTAACTATAAATAAGAGAGACTTATACTTTAGTAAAAGCCTAAACTAGAGACTTTACTAGCTAAAACCTCACTATAGTATTTATTTACCTTCTTTTATATAATATTATTAACTACTATAGCAAACCTTTCTATATCTAGCTAATTAATAGTATAGTTAGATCTATTAGTTATAGTAACTCTATACTACTAACTTATTATAAAACCTCTAATATCTATAAATATAAAAGTATTTATAAATAACCATAACTAGGGTTAAATATTTAAATTTAGGAATAAAACTATAGAGAAGGAGATAAATACTAAAATTCTCTTTTACCTTAAGATTTATAAAGCTAATAGTTTTATAGATATAGCTTTATAGAGAGAGTTTATATATAACTTTATCAATCTACTACTTAAATTTTAAAACTAAGCTACTATAAGTATTATTTAATAACTCTATAACTACTTTATAATAGGTAATATATATACTATCTATAATTCTCTCTAAGTTATAAACTAACTCTTTATAATTATTATAGAGGATAACTTTTACTTTTAGATAACTAAGGAAGCAAAAGAATAAGTAAGTAAAAACACTATATTTATAAAGCTATAGAAAAATAAAGACTTTACTAAAGAGATTATAGATAGTAATAGTAAGAAAAGAGTAAAGTTTATACTTTTATAGACTAATAATAAGAGATATATATTTATAAATAATAAAACTCTATAGCTAGTTAACCTTAATTTAACCTTAAATACTAACCCTACTCTAAATATTATAAATACTTAAATTAGACTTAAAAGTAATATATACTTATATATATACTAACTTATAGATCTAACTAAGTTATATATTAATAAGATAAAGTATAGTAATAAAGATATAAATATACTAAAGCTAAAACTCTATATTTTTTAAGATATATATAAGAGGGTAGGCTTTATAAAGAGTAAATACTATTTGCTTTTCTCATTATACTTAAAGATAGAGTATTATATTATTATTATAAAGTAATTTACTAAATTTAGCCTTATATTAACCCTAATTAGATTATTACTAAGCTTAGTGAATATCTTAAAATAGAGACATTTAAATATATATATCTTACTAAATAGAATATTACTATTCTTATATTAATTATAAATAATAATCTATCTATAATAAAGCTTAAGGCTTTAGATTTATTAATTAATACTTTTATAAAGATATAATCTATATTAGGTATTATCTATAAAAGTAATAAGATCTTATATAACTAACTTCTTTAAGGTTACTTAGAGGTTAAGAAATATAAATAAGCTACTATAAACTCTATAATAAGGTTTAAGAGTCTCTATAACTAGCTTAAAGTTATAATTAGTAATATAGTTATATTTAAAAATAGTTATTTACCTCTATAGCTATAATACTATACTAAATAATACTAAATAGATTATAAATATAATAGCTAAAACTAGAATAATTAGCTTAGCTACTCTAGCTTATACTAAAACTTTAAATAAGATAACTTAAAATAATAATAAGATCTCTAAAGATAGAGATACTATATCTATAAAAAGATAGAGTGTTACTTAATAAACTATATATAAAAAGAGAGACATAAAGTATACTTCTATTTCTAAAGCAATTTATAAATTTAAGATACTTTAAAAATAGCTTATTAATAATTCCTTACTTAATATAAAAAGACTAAAGATAAGGGTTATAATAATTTAATAATAAATTATAAGGAGGATAAAGAGATTAAGATATATCTCTAGTTACTTAGAAAAGAGTAAGATAGTTAAGAGAATTAATAATTTAATAATAAATAGTAAACTTTATTCTTTACTTAATTTATAGACCTAAATATCTATTATAAGCTATAGGTAAGGGTGAGAGTGAGTTATAAGGAGTAACTATCTTAGCTATAGATTAGTGTGTGCAGAAAGCGTAGTGAAATAGTTTGCAGTATATAATTATATAATTATATACTATAGCATATAGCTACTGCAGCCTTATAAGGCTGAGAGTGCTGTAAACTATATTATAATATATTCCCCAGCTATATAGTGAATATTGCTAATACAGTAATATAGCCTTGTGCGCAGCTATAACTATTTATAAATATATATAAAATAGGTAAAGCAGTGTTGAAAATAGCTATAAAGGCATAGAATAAATAAAAGTATTTCTTAAGAGAGGCTTAAAGAGTATAAATAAGCAGTATATAACTTAAGTAATAGTAATATAATCTAGATAAGTAGTAGAATCCTGTTAGTAGTGCTTAACTATCTATAAAGATAGCTAGGTAGGTATAGTTATTACTTATACTGCTCTTTGCCTTAATTTATCCTCCTTCTTCTACTTAGAATACTATAATAATTATAAGTTAACTCTTTATATATACATAAAATCGTTATATATATTACTAATTATTATAGATATTTACCTTTATATAGTACTATCTATACCTATTAATACTATTATTAAAAATAGCCCCTAAGTATAAATAATCTATAGTATTAGTTACTAACTATATTACTAAAGCTAAAGTAACCTATAAGGGTAAGAAGAAGGTAGAGCAGAAGTAGCTAGCTGCTCTTACTAAGCAGGAGGAGGCTAAGGATAATAAGGTTAATAAGTATAAGTCTTTTATTTTACTATTTTATAGCTTCTTTAGTAACTCTAATACTTAATATTTAAGGCTATTCTTTATAAAATAGAGGAGGTCTTAGCTTAAGGTAAGCTTATTACTATCTAGTAAGGCTTTTTAATACTATAGAAGCTAATAATATCCTTTTAATAGAGGAGGCTAAGGCTCTTAAGAAGAAATTAGTATATAAATATAAATATACTCCCTCTATTAAGGAGGAAGAGAATAAGGATAAGGAGAAGCTTATTAATATATTTATAATATTACTTCTGTATACTTTAGAGATACTAATAATAGTTTAGAGAAGCCTAAGTATAAGTCTAAGGAGATAAAGATTATAGATAGTATATATTATAATATACCTAAAAAAAGACTATTTCTATTATTAATAAGAAGACTTTAGGCTTTACTAAGAAGCTTTATACTTTCTCTACTATCCTAGAGGGAGCTAGTAAGTTAATAGAGTATCTATATTATAGCTATATCTACTTACTATTTATAGATAAAAGCTTTAGTTATTATTTTTATAGTATTAATAAATATTACTACTACTATCTAGCTAGCTAAAACTATAAGCCTCTTTTTATTATTACTATTACTCTCTATAAATACTACTATAAAGCCTATAATAGTAATAACTAGATTATAAATATTCTATATATATATATAGATATATATAAGATAATTTAGTATAGTGCTAACTTATCTATCTAGGCTTTTCCCTTTTAGTACTAAGTTCTCTAAACTATCCTTAAGGAGGAGGAGAAGAAGGAGAAGAAAGAGGAGAAGGAGCAGAAGTAAAAAGAGGAGGAGAAGAAGCTTTAAATTATTATATATCTAGAGGCTATTATAAAAGAGCTAGCTTTAGCTAGCTCTTCTTAGTAGATCTCTATAGTTACTACTCTTCTTAATAATATTATTATTAATATATATACTTATTTAGTAAGCTTTTTAGCTCTCTATAAGCTATCTATTAATATAGTTAATAGCTTTATTAACTATCGTATTATAGCTATTTATACTAAGGAGTGTTTCTATTATTAAATATATATCTTTAAGTATTAATACCCTTTACTTTTTAGTATTTAGAGAGATATAGAGCTAGTATACCTAAAGCTAGTATATTTATAAGAATTGCTTTTCTGTCTAGCTATTATATATAGAGAAGCTATAGCTCTATAGATAATATCTACTAGCCTTTAGGCTTAATAAAGCTTTATTCTATACTCTTAAACTTACTTCTCCTTTATTATAATAATATAGTAAGTATTTACTAGGTTTAGTAATATTTAGAAGTATTTAAACTTAGCTTAGAAGAGGCTTTTTCTAAGCCTATTTATTAATATCTTACCTATAGATATATAGAGCACTTTAAAAATACTCTTTATATACTCTTAGTATAGCTATATATTTTAAATATTAATATACTATAGGTAGGTTAAAATATACTCTCCCTCTTTAATTACTAATTAAATAGTTTACTAATTATTATAATAGACTTTCTAAATATCTCTAAGCTCTAAAATAAGGTTATAGTATAGCTTTTAAAGAGCTATTATCTCTTTAGTAATATACTTAAAGCTTAGAAGCTTTGCTTTAGTTATTAATATTATAATTATTACTTAATAGGCTGCTTTTTACTAAATTACGCCTCTAAAGAGTATTATTATATAGCTTTATAATAATCTATAAGTCTCTTTATTATTAGTAAATAAGGTATTATTAGTAATTAGTAGTAAGGGAGTTTCTTTATTACTTCCTAAGCTACTATAATAGATTATAAAGTAGTAAGTTAAATAGAGATATTATATATATTACCTTATTATAGTAAAGTGCTATATACTTAGATTTATGAAAAAGCAGGAGAGTTATACTATTATAAAAGCTACTTTAAGTTATATTATTATTACTATATATAAAATGCTTTTAATAAGTAATTAGTAATCTTTAACTTTAGTAATTATAGCCTTACTAGGGTTCTTTATAAGCTTAATAACTAATATAGAAGTACTTAGATAGGGACTATTATAGAGCCTAAAGCACTCTATAATAGTCTTAATATACTAGTTATAAACTAAATAGATCTTTTTAGCTACTTAGTCTTATATAATATATATCTTAAGATACTATTTAATAAGGCCTAGTTTATATAGTTTATATAGTTTCTTAATCTCTTATATAAGCTTCTAAGCTTTAGAAGTATAGTCTTAATAAAATAAAATAAGGATATTATTTATATAGAATAAGATTAGAACCTTATAGTACTTATCTTAAAGAAGGCAGGGCTTCTTATTATATAAAGAGAGTCTATACTTATATAAGGCTATAGAGAATTCCTTATATTATAGAAGAAATATATCTTTTAAGCTATATAGAGCTTTATTAAGCTTTATAACTTTACTAGCTTACTTAAAGCTATTTAAAAGGTAGTAAGTAACTAGCTCTCTATATAGATTAATATCTATATTGAGAAATATATTAATAATATTAAATTAGAGTATTTTATAGTTAAACTAGGCTATAATTACCACTACTATATATAAGCTTTAGGCTATAAGTATAGCAGTATAGATTAAGCTAAGAGAGGAGGTATCTTATATATTTCCTTATATATAGACTTATACTTTATAAATATTAAGGTAGTTACTTTAAAACTTATAGATATATATTTACTTTAAGAAAAGAGACTTTAAGTATATCTTAGACTAGTTAATAATATACTAGGTTTTCTTACCTATAAGCTTATTAATTTCCTTATTTATAGCTTCTTAAAATATATCTTAGAATAGCTTTCTTAGCTTCTTAGCTTTAAAATAGTTACTTAAAGACTTTAAGAGGTTTTCTATAAAGTATATTATCTTCTACTTAGTATTTAGGTATATCTTAAAGTTATTCTATAAATATACTATAATAGTAAAGTATAAAGTCTTATATATAAAAGTGCTTTTTATAATAACTTTATACTAATTAAGTATAAAGATTATAAAAAAAGCATTTTAGTAGTTATTTAGTAAGCTCTTTTCTAAATAAAGAGTTATAAAAACTCTTAGATATTACTCTTTAGTGCTCTATTATATTAAAGGCTTATAGTTAATCTATTAATATTAATAATAAGTAGGTTAGGAATCTATTTTAGCTACTAAAGAGGAGTTTTATCTAGATTACTATAAGCTTTTCTTTTTTATAGATACTTAAGTAGCTAGTTCTTAAGTATTTAAAATAGATAGATATAGATTTATACCCTTAGTAATAATATACTATACTTTAGAATAGAGCTCTAGTGTTATAGAAGAGTTTAAACTTAATTCTAATATACTTTTAGAATTAGGAGTTTATTTAGAAATAAGTAGTTCTCTTTATATTTTAGCTAGTATACTCTTAGGCTATATTATATTAATAATATAAAATACTTCTAAACTATAAAAAGTAGCTAATATAGAGAACTTAAGCTTACTAGTGGTTTATTTATTTATTATAAGGTTATTATTTGCTCTATTAAGTATCTCTAAGGTTTTAAGAACTATATTAGAGAATTTAATAGGTATTTTAACCTTATTAATAATTATTTAGGTGCTCTAGATATTTATAGCCTCTTTTTTATTATCTAGAGAGTAGAATTTTAACTTATTAAAGTATATATTATATATAATAATAACCTAGTTAAGTATAGAAACCTAGATATTATATAGATTATATATTTCTAGTATATATTCTATAAGATATCTAAGATAGGTTCTAGAGTTAACTTTATAATAGTATCTCTTAATACCTTTTTTATAACTTTCTTTAAGGAGGTAAGCTTTATAGCTATAGATATATAAGCCTCTCTAGTATAGATATAGATCTTAGTATATAGTAAGTATAAAGTCTAGTTACTATTATTAAAAGTAGTTCTAGAACTACTTAAGTTCTATCTAAATAGAGCTTTACTAATTATTTATAGTATATAGACTAATATTAAAGATAAAGACTGCTACTCTCTATATCTCTAAAATAAGATATTTTAGTAAGTAAGTAGCTATTAATATTATAAATACTTTTAGGATAATTTCTAAGCTAGTATACTCTCTACTATTTATAAGCTCCTTAGTGTTTACTAGTAAAAGCTTAAGATTAATTCTAAGCTTCTCTATCTATTATTTATATTAAGTAAAGCTTTATATAGTAATAATAGTATACTTAATATTATAGTAGATCTTATAAATAGTAAGTTTCTACTATCTTTATACTTAGTATTTAAATATCTAGAGTATCTTAAATACTTTATTATACTTTTTTAAGACTAGGGAAATTCTAAAGAGTCTTTTGCTATATTTATCTTTAATAAAGAGTATTTAGATATATAGTTTGCTAAGCTTTTAGTAGTTAAAGAGGTTCTAAGCTACATAGTAGTAAGAATAGAGAGATCTAGCCTTAGATATATTATATAAGATAACTTACTAAGTATATACTTAAATATAGTTTTTATATTAAATATATAATAAAGTCTTAATCCTTACTCTCTAAGTATTATATATAGGGTATTTAAGAGTGCTCTAGTCTAGGTAACTAGCTTAGATATATTATAGTTATATATTATTAAACCTTTTAGCTATATAGTGATATAAGGGGTATATTAGCTTCTAGTTATTTAAGAGAGCTATAATACCTATACTACTTATAGAAATACTTAGATTAGGTAGGTAGATAGAGATAGAATTATATTTAAAGAAGACTAGGTTACTCTTATATAATAGCTACTTTATATAAGTAGATTTATCTAGCTTACTAAACTATAGAGAGTAGTTATAGCTATTATACTAAATACCTATCCTAAAGAGGAGTGCTTCTAAGATAATATTAATATATATATTTTTAATAATAGTAATGTTATTTAAGGTTAGAGTGCTCTTTTTACTTATTAAGGTGTTTTTAAATATACTCTAAATAATCTAAGTGCTCTTCTTATTAATTAGTATATTTATACTACTAACTTTAATTACCTTATTATTATATAAGTATATAAAGGTGCTAGAAACTAGCTTTCTCTTATTATTAATAATATAGAAAACTCTATAATTATCTATAATAATACTATTAAAGAGAGTATATAGTTTCTTAAAGAATATAAATACTATAGAATAAACTTAGGTTACTTAGCCTTTATCTTTAAGAAGGCTTTAGTTAATAATATAGTAGGAAATATTATTAAGAAGTTACTCTTAGTTACTAGCACTACTCTTATTACTATATCTACTCTAGCTATTACTATAGTATCTACTATAGCTATAGTTAGATAAGTACTAACTACCTTTCTAAGACTTCTTTATAATCCACTCTATATATATAAGGTTATTATAGATATAGCTCTACTATAGAGATATAATTATCTTCTATATATACTATACTTTATTCTTGAGTATTTTATAATCCTTAAGGCTATCTTTTAGTAAGCTTATAAATATCTATTAAATATAGCTATAGTTTTATAGAGTCTATCTATAGTATTATCTATAGAGATAGCTAGAGATCTTATTAAGTATTACTACTAAAAGAGAAGTATCTAAGGTAGTTTATAAGACTTAAGGTAGATTCTCTAAGTTAGAGCAATCTATAAGAGTAGTATATACTCTAAGTAATCTACTAAGACTCTTAGTAAAAGCTAGCTTATTATAAATCTTAGTAATAAGGATAATTCCAAGCTCTTTAAGTAAGAGATAAAGTGTTTTAATTCCTTCTACTTAAGTAACTAAATCTAGCTAGTTTTAGGTCTAAGTAGAAGCTATTCTATAGTATACTACCTTAAGAAAAGTATATCTACTATAGCTTTCCTTAGTATTAGTAATATTCTAGCTTATTACTAGCTTATAGAAATAATACTACTCTCTATACTACTTAGTAAGTTAAGTAGTATACTTTATATACTTTAGAATATCCTTATAATCTTAGTATATTTATTTCTATATATTATTATTAAAGTAGGTAAGTTACTATTTAAGAAAATAGAGTATATTCTAAAGGTTAATCTAGAACTTATTACTCTTATTATTTAGCTTTATTCCTACTGCCTTAAGGTAAACTATATTAATAGTTTAATAGATAAGTAGTTAATAATTATAATATAAAATAATTTATAATAAAGGGTTTATACTATTAATAAAGAAGTACTTAAGTATATTACTCTACTTATCTTAGATATCTTTATACTTAATAGAGGTTAGTAGAGTTAGCTCTATAAGCTTAGAAATAGTAAGACTTACTCTATTAACTTATTAAGGAGCATTAAACTCCTTACTCTTAATAATATTAATAGAGTTATTATACTTAGTAGTTTAATAGAGTATCTAAGAGGGATTCCCCTTAGCTTTCTATTTCTAAAAAGCTACTTTATACTTATTAAGATTAGCTTTATACTTAGCTTAGAAATAATTATTATACTTATCTATAAACTCTTAAATAGTTAGAGTGCTCTTAAGAGTATTAAAAAGCTTCTTAGTATTAGGGCTATTAGAATTAAGATACTTCTAACTATCCTTACTCTATATAGATAAGTATAGATTAAGGTATTAATAAGGCTAGTGAGTAAGGCTCTAGAGCCTTATTTCTAGAGAGAAGGATATTAAAGAGTATATAGCTATTTTTATAAAGTTACTTTAAAATGGTAAAAAATAATAGGAGAAAAGCTACTTACTCTTTTCTAGGCTTAGAGAGGTTAGAGAGGTATTTATAAGCTATAGAGCTAGGCTTATAACTATTATAAACTATAGATAGGAGTGAGAGTAAGTTATAAGGAGTAATTATCTTAGTTATAGATTAGTGTATATAGAAAGTATAGTGAAATAGTCTATAGTATATAATTATATAATTGCGCGCTATAGCGTATAGCTACTGCAGCCTTATAAGGCTAAGAGTGCTATAGACTGTATTGTAATAATATCTAATTAACTTATTTAGTAAATAAGAATATTATTACTAAGTATCTACTTAACTAAGCTACTTACTATAGAATTACCTACTATAACCCTTTTAAATAAATAATTAGTAATATTTCTATTAATATCTTTATACTTAATAGAAGATATTCTTTAGAGACTTTCTAAAATATTATTCTAGATATAAAAGCTATAGGATTTTTAATAGCTAGCTATAACTAGTTTATTATACTTAAAAGAATTAAATTACTTAATATTATAATTAACCCTGGTACTATAAAAGGAGTAAGTATTAAATTTAGTTTAGGAGGAGTAATTAAATTAATAAATATAATAGTTATCTTTATGCTTTTTAGAGACATAATATTCTATATTATATTAGTAAATACCTCTTTCCTTCTATTTTTTATAGATATAGATAAACTAAGTATTTAATTTAATAATTTAAGGAATTATTAATAATAGAGAGACCTAATTATCTCTATTATTTATAAATAGAGTTATCTATAGCTATTATTAAATATAGAGAAAACTCTAGCCTAAAATAACGTTATAGAGACTAAGTTATACTAACTTTATTAATATTTTAGATATTAATTAGTTTACTAACTTTATAGAGTTATAGTAATTAGGCTACTAAGTTAAAATATAAATACTTAAATATTTTATAAAGTTTTATAAATATTACTAACTTAATATAAAAGCTCTAAATTACTTTAAATTTACTGTTAAGGATAATTATAACTTTAACTATACTATAGTTATTAATATTCTTTATTTTAACTTAAGATTGGTACTTTATATAGTTAATATTATTACTATCTTTAATATAGAAAGATCTCTATAGAATCTATTAATAAGTATAGTACTTAATATACTTAAATAATACTAGATCTATATCTATCTTAGATCTATAGTAAATACTAATATTAATACTAAGTTTAGCTTATCTAAGTAATATAATATACTTTATTAAATATTAATAACTATTACTAAAGTTTCTATTAAGATTTATAACTTTATAGATAAGGTTAAGAGATATTATATACTTCTTTAAATAGTATATAATATAATTTATTAAAACCTTTTTAATATAGATTATAAAATAGTTTTTTAAATAGCTTTAAAGACTATTAATAATACTATAGAGCTAAAACGCTTAGTCTTAATATTACTTATCTTTAAAGTATATTTATAGCTTATTAATAAATCCTCTCTATCTCTAGAAATCTAGAAATAGATAGCTACTATATAAAGGGTAATAGAAGATCTCTAAAAAGTCTAGGCTTTATACTAAGTTTTAGAAGCCCTTACTATTTATAATAGATCTAATATTTATATAACTCTATAGCTATTATTACTCTTATTAATATATAAGAACTATATAAACTTCTTATTATTAATAGTTAGATCTATATACGTAACCTTCTATATAAACCTTAAATATTCTTTTTAATAGTTATTTATCTATAGTATAATATTAATAATATTAATAATATTATTAATATTAATAATATTAATAATATTAATAGAGATAATAATAATATACTAATAGACTCTCTAGACTAGAATACTAAAAGAATAGAAAGACTAGATAAAGCTAAGATTATATTAATATTAATACTAATATAATTAATAATCCTATTTCTATATAAGAGAGAGAGACTACTAAAAAGCTATATAGAAGCTATTATAATACTAACTATAGGTTTAATATAAAGAAGTAACTACTTTATAGACTAAAATAGATAAGAGGATATTATAGTTAATACTGCTTTTATTATTAATAAAGCAAAAGCTCTTAGCTAAGAGATTAGTAATACTATAACCTTCTTAATAGTAAAATAGTATTTAGATTATAATCTTACTATCTACTTATATAAAAAAGGTATTATTATAATATTAAGAGAATCTTTTTCTACCTCTATAATAGCTAAGATAATATTACTTTAGAAATATAGTGCTTTTAAAATTATTCTCTATAATATTACTATTTATAGTAGAATCTAGAATTTTAAATTCTATATAGTTTATAAAGTTAAAGAAAAAGGGACTAACTAACCTTATAAAAAGTTATAACTTATTATTTAGAGTTATAATAATAATAATAAAACTTTAATTCTTATATAATTATTAATAATTTAAAGAGTAAGTTAATAATTACTTCTTACTTTAGTGCTATTTCTTATAGTAGAGAGATTTATTCTATAGCTTAGCAATATTATATAAGTACATATCTAATCTTAAATAGAGCTTAATAAATTAATATTAATAAACCTTTTAAGCAAAATTTAAAGTAAATATTCTAAAGATTAGATTATAAAGATTATAAACCTCTATATAGTATTATAAAAGCCAGAACCTATTAGTAAGTAATCTAGAGTAAGTATTATAGAGAAAAGCTTTAAATAGATTAATTCTTATTTAATCTATACTTATTAATCTCTTTAACTACTATTAATAGCTTTAGTATTATTAATATATAAATTAATAATATAATTAAACTTTTAATACTAAGTATCTCTAAATAAGAAGATAATAAACTTATAAAAGCTAGTTTTACTGTAAAAAATAAATAGTAACTTAACCTAAATAACCTATTAATATTTAATAGTAATATTATTATACTAAATATAAATAGTAGTCTTACTCTATACTAAAAGGAATAAGGAAATAAAATTAAGCTTATTAACTTAAAGCCTACTTTAACTAAATAAAAATAGTAATATATTTAATAAAGAGCAAGAAGTATATATATTATATTAATTTACTAACTAGAGATATACTTTAATCTATCTATAGCTATATAATATTAAGAGCTAACTACTAAAGATAACAAAGCACTTAATTAATACCTTAAATAGTAAAAGGAGAATCTTAACTATAATATTATATTTATATTTATTAACTTAGTAATAGCTAAACTATTTATTTTATTAATAGCTCTTTTATTAATAGTTTAGATCTCTTATTATAGATTAGATTTATTATTATCCTTATTAATAAAATAATAAATAATAATATATTTATAATTTATAGTAATACTATTTATTTTAGTTTTATAAAGTATAAGAGGGTTACCTAAAGTATCTTAGCTTCTAAAATCTATAATATAGTTACTAATATAGATCTTATCTATACTATTATAATAACACTTTAGAAGATTACTAACTGCCTTAAAAGACCTTATATCTTTATAATTATCTATACTAATTTATACTTACTATATAAATACGTTATTAAGCTTAGTACTATAAAAGAGAAATAAATAATAATTAATATTATAGCACTTTAGTAGTTTTATAAGAGAAAGGAGATTTATAAGGTATAATAGATTAATAGTAATAAGAAGTCTATAGATACTTTTATAAAAAGTACTCTAAATTAGATACTTAAATGCTTTATTAATAATAATAAAGTGATAGTTTATATAAACAAATAGGTAACTTAAGAGGAGAAGGCTAAGGAGTTAGATAAATAGTATTAGGTATACTAAAATAGCTTTAGTATCTTAGAGAAGGAGGATTTAACTATATTAACTATATAATAAGATTAGTATATAATTCTATACTAGTTTTACGTTTTTAAACCTACTCTAGGCTTATAATAAGTATTAGTAATATAGAAGTATATTTTAATAGGTTATAGTATATCTAGCCTTAAAGAAAAAACTACTAGTGTTATGCTAATACTATAACCTATAAAGCAGCAGGATATATACTATAATTAATAAATATATATAAGGTTATATAACCTATTACAGAGTATATATATATAGTTTAATACTACTACCTATATAGTTAAGTAAAACTTCTAAATAGATATATATTAACTTATAGACGTTTAATATATATATATATAAAGAGAGCCCTAAGTTCTGTGTAAACCTTAATCTAGCGTGAAACTAATAGTTCTCCTTTTACTATTTAAGATATTAATTAAGCACTTTTTTATCTTTAGTAGTTAGCCCCTAATACTATATAGCTATAAATAGATTAAAGCATATCTCTAGTTAGTAAATTAATATAATATATATATCTCTTACCCTTTACTAAATATATTACTATTTATATTTAGTTAAAGTAGCCTTTAAGTTAATAAGCTTAATCTTATTTCCTTATCCCTTTTAGTATAGAGTAAAACTGCTATTTATATTTAGTATAATAATACTATTATTAAATATTAATAAGCTATTTAAGTTAAGTTATTAGTTATCTTTTATAGTAAAACTAGCTTTTATAAGTTTATTATTCTCTTATTTAGAGAAACCTAGTATTAAAAGTCTAATTATATTATTAATTTATATATTAATAATATTAAAGCTATTAGTAATAGTTAAAGAGATTAGTAAGTATAAATTAAATAAGGATTAATCTATCTTAAGCTTTTCTCTATAATACTTACTATAGATTACTTATTGTAAGATATTATTTAAATATCTCAAAAACCCTTTATAAATAAGACCTATAAAATATATAATAAATAATAATACTTAATAATATACTCTATAATATAACACAGTATATTACAGTATGAATAATACTG
>JAVHLV010000604.1:0-23502 GCA_036785495.1 Colletotrichum neosansevieriae
CTTATAGTAAAATAACTTAATAAGATCTTAGTAATAGTAAACCACCTTAACCTAAAAGAGAAGAAGCTTCTCTCTAAAGTTCTAAGTAATAGAAAAAAAGCTCTTATATAGAGTTTTAAGTATTATAAATCTATTTATCTATTTATAGCTCCTCTATAAGTAATTAGAGTTATCTCTTATAAAGCTTAGTAAGTAAAAAGTATATTAATCTTAAAGGTCTTAGAGAGTAATATAATAATAATCCTAAAGGATAGGCTAAGAAAGGGTATCCTTAAGTAAAGTTATATAGCTTACTAAAACCCCTTCTTTCTAGTTAGAAAGAAGGATAGAAAGATATATCTTATTAACTCTATAACTAAGATTAATATTATTATTCTATATAATATAGCTTTACTTCTATTTAGTAATAAGTTTTTAGAAAACTTTATAATATACTAGCTTCTCTTACTATTAGATTTCTTTTCTAGATATAACTAAGTTCTACTAAATCTATATAGCTATAATATTATAACCTTTATAATACTAATTAGCCTCTTTTAGATATATACCTTACCTTAAGAAGCTATTAACTTTATAGCCTAGTTTATAAAAGTTATAATATAAATTCTATATAACCTGATTCTAATCTACTATAAAGCTTTTCTTAATAATATAGCTATTAAGAGCCCTACCTTAAAGTATAATAATAAAGAAGTTCCTAGTTACTCCAGACTGCATAGATATATTCTAGAGTATATCTAGAATATTAATAAAGTTCTTATTAATATTAAGTTAGCTAGCTATACTATTACTATTAAGAAATTATAGTAGGCCTAGTAATTTATTACTATTATAGAATATATTTATAGTATTAATAGCTAAAAGCTAGAGGAATTAAAGATTATTAAAATTAGGGAATAAGAGGTTTATAATAACCTCACTAACCTTAGATCCTTTCTTAGTATTATAATATTCTATTATATTTAGGTTTAGGGGTTTTTAGCTATAGCTAGGCTACTTATAGTACTCTTAAAGAAGGATACTCTATTTAAATAGAACTAGCCTTAATAGTTAGCTATAAATATTCTTAAAGACTAACTTATCTCTACTTCTATCCTTATTAAGCTTAACTATAGCACTAATATAGATAAAATCTACCTTATAGTTAATACTAGCAGCCTTAGTTAGAATGCTATTCTTAGTTAATATATTAATAGTAAGTATATAGTTTCTAGATATAAAAGTAGCTTATAGATTAGTATAGAGCTAAACTATAAAACTAAAAAGAAGGAGTTAAGGGGTATACTTAAGACCCTTAAATAAGTTTGCTTTTATCTCTATAGTTACTACTTTATACTAGAAATAGATATTAAAAACCTTATTACTTAGCTTAATAGTGCTACTTCTAACCTATCTAGAGCTCTTATTATCTAATAGATCTTATAGATTTATATATTTAACTTTAAAGTTAAGTACCTACCTAGAAGCTAGAATACTATAGCTAATAGATTATCTTATAAACCTAGCAGACTATTAAATAAGCTTAACTAAGATACTAAAGGAGAAATTAATAACTAGATTAATAAGTAAATCTTCTTTATAGATCTAATTATTATCTCTTTCTTTAATAAAGTGTAGGTAGATAGAGATAGAGTCTGCTCTACTAAGATTCTTACTACTAAAGTTAATAATATTCTATAAGAGTCTCTAAGACTTATAGATATTTCTAATACTATACTAGATAGCTCTTTATACTAAAATTACTATTTATGCTAAATTGCCTACTACTTTAATACCTTAAGATAGCTAGATAGAATTAAGCCTAGTTTATACTATAAGTTTAAAGAGGAGGCTAGGAAATTCTTCCTAAAAAATAAGTTATTATTTATATATCTTAGTATATATAAGCCTACTCTATAATAAGTTATAGATAATTTATAGACCTAAACTAAGCTTATTATAAAAGTATACTAAGAGAGTAAGTATAGAGGATATAATATAGTTATTAAATAGTTAGCAGAGTGGTATTACTAATATAGCCTCTATTAATAAGTTAGTAAAGAAGTCTAAACTTATAAAGATTATTAAAAGTATAGATCTAGATATATAGATAACCCTTACTATTTCTTAGTGCTCTTAGAGCTACTATTTACTTATATAGTATTAGATATATAGAAGGTTAGTAAATAGAACGTAGTTAAAGCCTAGTGCCTTCTAACTAGGTGAGTAGAGGCTTAGTAGATATAGTAAGCTAACTCTTACCTTATTACTAAGTTTATATAAGAGGATATTATTTATTACTATAGGCTCTATAGTATACTTATTATTAATAGAGGCTCTGAGAATAAGGGCATAGTTATTAAATTTAACTATAAGTATAGACTTAAGTGAAAAGTTACTGCTATCTATAACCTATATACTAATAGTATTATTAAAGTTAGCTACTAGACTATTATATATACCCTTACTACTTAGATAAAGAATATAGATAAGGACTTCTAGCTATCCTTCTAAGCTATACTATTTACTAATAGAACTTCTATTAGGGCCTTAACTAGCTATAGCTCCTTCTACCTACTTTATAGATATAAAGCTATAACTCTAATTAAGATATTTATACTAACTTAGAGAGTGCTAGTATAGAACTAAGTAATAATATCTAAGAAGGAGCTTCTTATATAGATAAGGGCTTTTAAATAGCTTAATAAGAACTATACTATTATATAAAAGATAATAGTAGCCTAGTATAAGTATATTATAAATAGGTTTAATTACTAGAAATATTATATCTTATATAGTTAGAAATTAGAAGTGGGTAACCTTATTCTAGTATTTAATATTAAATAGTATATAGATAAGTTTTTAGATACTAAGCTTAATTACTATTAGAAAGGCCCCTTTAGGATCTATTTAAAGGCTTCTAATAATACTTTATATTAGCTTAAAACCCTTATAGGGAAACCTCTTTATAGATTAACTTATACTAGAAACTGCTTAAAGAAGTTTATTAAGGCCCTAGAAGGTTTTTAGAAACTAGAAGATATTAACTAGTATAGACTTAATCTTATAGACTAACTTAATAAGATTTACTCTACCTATAGTTACCCCTACTCTAATAAAGGTGATAAAGAAGAAGTAGAGAAACCTTTTACTAACCTTAATAATACTAACCCTCTATTAATAAGTAATCTAGATAGTAATATCCTATAGTAGATTACACACTTAGTAGTATATTTATAGGCCTTAAAGGAGGCTCTTAACTAGATAAGAGTAATATAGAAACTTTATATAAAGCTTTAGCTATTTAATCTAGTTAGGGATAGTTAGTATACTAAGATAGAGAATAATACTATATAATCTGCTAAAATCTGCCCTACTATAGAAGATTAAACCCTTTTATATCTATAATAGCTAAGGCTTATACTTTTAAGGGAGACTTACTATACTCTCTATCTTAATTACTTAACTATAATTTCCTAGCTTAGTATATTAAAATAGACTATAAAGATAATACTAAGACTAGCCTACTTATACCTATATTATTTTACTTACTATATAAGTCTGCCCTTATACCTTTATAGTTCTAATCTTATTAGTAATAGTAGTATTAAGTCTAAGTACTATAGTTATATTAGGGATTATACTACTAAGATTACTACTATGCTTATAGTAAGTTCTACTATATAGAACCTATTAGAAGTATACTATAACCTTTTTAGTAATTAATATGCTCTATTTCTCTCTATTACTGCTTAAGTATTCTGTATCTTATTCTGGGAGATCCCTCTTTGCAGTCTCCTGCCTTAACTAGATAGCTTCCTGCTTTAAGTATTAGGTCCTAGCTTATTATTACTTAGAAAGTCTTTAAGTTATAGTTTAACTTTAATAATTTAGCTATATTTATAATACCTAGCTAACTTATTTTTATATTATTTCTAGATTAGACTTCTATACTTAGTGTTCTAAGGGGGGTATATCTCTATATAATATAGTGTTATTTTATATTATCTATCTACTCTCCTTTAGTTTCTACTCCTATAGCAATTATTTATCTATTTTATATTTATAATAATGTTTTTGCTTTTAAATTGATTCTCTATTTATCCTCTTATATAACTATAGCTTTATATAGGTAGTTAGATTAGTAAGTTTCTCTAGCTATAAATAGTTATATTATTAAAGAAACTAGAGATAAAGAAACCCTTCTATCTATATTTTAAGGTGCTCTACTATATTAGAAAAGTATTATTATAGTTAGTTAATTTTACCTAATTTACTAAGACTTTATGCAATTTTTCCTGATTTCTCCTATATTATTTTATATAAAGTATATATATTAAAGTATTTTAAGGCTGAATAAGGAGGATTTTATTTATCAGTTTGCATTTTTAGGTCTGTAAAGACCACTATATATATAGAAGATTATATTAGTTCTTCCTTTTTCCCACCCTTCTTTTTTAAACTCTAGTTAGGATTTTAACTTACTCCCTCTTATTAGAAATAGGAATATTTAAATTAGCTAGAGAGTAACTAATAAGGATAAACAGTAACCTAAACTTATACTTCTTTAGCTAAGTCTTATAATATTCTACTATAGTTTTAAACTCTAGATAAGTTATTCTAGATCTCTCTATAGTTTGCTAGTTAATCTAGGACTAGGTAACTACCCCCTTAAACTTACTACTCTATTACTCTAGATTATCTATTCTATAGCTAAAAGCCTTATAGTTTTCCTTAAAGTTAAAGGAATACTTAGAATCTTATTTATAGTAAAGATAGTTAGTATAAGTATTACTAAGTATACTTATATACTTAAAGTATAGCTTATAGATCTAAGCTTTAATAGCCTTATTATAGAGAGAGTAAGTATGCTGCTTATAACTACTATAAGAAACTGTGTTATAACCTCTATTAGCTTAAATATAGAAGCTATAGCTAACCTTAGGTTTATTAAGATTAATTATCTTTACTAGTTAAAGTCTAAAGGTATCTATAACAGCTAAGGTAATAAAGATATATCTATAGAATAGTAATCTCTTCTCTATTATGCTTTAGTAATAAGAGCTAGTATAAGTCTCTTAGAATTAATAAATAATAATCTTATAGTTATTGAAAGGTAGGACTTTTATATAGAAGTCTACTTTTTAGTATAGTTAGGAAAGTTCTAGAAGCTTAAGTAAGTACTATATAAGAGATACTATAATCTATATAAGAGGGTTAGCAAATATATAAAGTAAGAGCTAAAGGAGTAAGTCTACTTACTATAAAGGAGTTAATAAAGAGCTTAATATATAGAGGGAAGTTATAGTTTCTCTTATTAGGGACTAGTTTATTTATAAAAAGCTAGAAGATATGCTTTTTTAGCTAAGTTAGTATATAAGGATTATTAAAATTTCTAATAGAAGCTATAATTAATAAGTACTAAAAAAGGCTTAAGGTTATACTTTATAGATATAAAAGAGAGATTACTGTTTCTATTATATTATAGAGGAAGAAGAAAAAGCTAGAGAGAGCTAGAGGAGGTTTAGTTATATAATCTAGTTACCCTACCTCCTACTAAATTATTTACTTAAAGGGTTAAGCCTTTCTTATAGTTAAGATTAATTAGATAAGAAAAGAAGTTAACCCTTATAACTACTTCCTCCTGCTACCTATTCTTATTCTATCTCTTTATTCTAGTTAGTTAATAATTAGTAATTAGTAGCCCACCCCTTTAACCTATATATAAATAACTACTTTATCTCTCTTAATATAAATAGATTTAACCTATTAATAATTAATTTAGTATTATAGCTTAACTTAATTTATATTCTAAGCCCTCTTTATAGATATTTAAGTATAAATTCCTGCTCTAATCTATACTTACTTATATATAACCCTCTCTTTATAATATTATAGACCTTTACTCTTTTATACTACTTATATAATCTTTTCTCCTTACTAAAAGCCTTAATTAAGTCTATAATTATCTCTATTTACTCTGTTTTTAATAATATCTTTATCTAAGGGTTTCTCTACTAAGATCACTAATATCTAGGTTAAGGAGGTATTTCTTATTACTACTTTAGAGAAGTTTTCTTAGAAATAAAATAAATAGAATAGCAAACTCTTAGAAACTATAATTATACTTACTAACTCTACTCTCTTTAAAAGAACCTTAAATATCCTAGCTATAAGAATTAATAAGCAGTACTTAATTAGATAGGTGCTTCCTTTTTATTTCTAATTCTCTTTTAAGCTAAATAAGAACCTTAAATATAAAGAGCTCTAGTAGCTTTATTCTAGTACCTCTATAACTTAACTTTATATTTATCTCTAATAGCTTTAACCTACTAGATCTTAATAACTAAACTAAATTAAAGGGGATAAAAAAAGGCTAGCTACTATAATTAACTTATTTAATCTATAAGAAACTATTTAGACTAAGACTTTCCCTTTAGCTTTTAATATAGAGATTAGTTTTTAACTTCTTACTTATAACCTCTCTAATAGGATTAGCCTTATTAAATAATACTATACCTCTATTAATATTAGGATTAAAGATAGTAAAGCTACTATATAAAAAAGCTAGCTTACTATACTTATTCTCTAATTACTAGCTAAGAAGAGTGCTAGTAAAAAAGTAGTCTTCTATTCTATTTTACTTATTAACTAACTTTTAAGCTTTTCCTACTTCTATAATAACTTCTAGTATAATAGAAAGGTAGAATTATATCTTAAAACACTAATTAGATCTATAATAGCTATCTATAAGCCTCTTAATAGTATAATATCTATCCTTAAGTGCTTAGTTAAAGTTATCTATATACTCTAACTCTAAAAAGGGCAGCTATAGATATTAAGTATACTCTACCTTAAATAGCTTTACTACTATATATAACTAGAGTTAGCTAAGTACTAGATTAGTTCTTTCTTTAAAAGGATCTTTAATATATAGATAAATTAAATTACTTCTAAGTTCTATAATAGGAATCTAGAAGTAGATAGTATAGTCTTTCTAACCTTATTAAGAACTACTAATAGAGCTAAGTATATTAAAAAGATTATCTCTCTATTATATAATAAGAAGATTTAGAAAATAATTTATACTTAGAACTTTATAGTTTCTAACTCTATATTTATAGAGAGATTAACTTTAGTATAGCTCTACCTTAGATATTTTAAGATACTTAATCTTAACTCTAAAGTATCTATGCTTAATATTTAAGTAGTAGGAGCTTTTATACCTATTAATATACCTATTAAGCCCCTTATAGACCTAAACCTAAATCTATCTAAGAACTATAATACTAGGATAAGAGATATTATTAATAATTACTCTATAGTTAATACTATATAGAACTATACTTACTAAAACAGAATTATTACTACTATATACTAAGAAAATAGATAGATAGGGGAGAGGGCTTTTAACTTTTATAATAATAAGCCTTTTCTTTATCTAAGTTATAGCTCTTACTATGCTAATAACTCTAGATAATCTATCTATATTAATAATCCTTATAGCACTCTAGAACTCCTAGTTATAGGCCTAGTTAGTAATTTAGAACTACTAAAGAATAAGATAGAGGAAAAGAGGGCATCTAATTAGTATATTAAGTTAAGTTAGAATACTATACTATCTTTATAGACCTAATTCCACTATAGGTTTAATATAACTAGAAAATAGGCTAAGTAGCTTCTATTAGTTACTTAATACTACCTCACTTATCTCTATAATATTTAAGGGGAACTAATAATAGAGATCTATTTTAAGGTAGAAGAGATATATTACCTTACTAAGTTTAATATATATAGGTTAGGTAAATATATATAGACCCTAGAAAGATAAGTTACTTAGTAAATAAGAGTAGTATCCTCTCTTAGTAGGTATTAGGTCTTAATATTATTAATTATAGATATCTATTATAACCTACTTACCTAGTTAGATATTACTATCTTTTATATTTAGTATAGTAGTAACTACTAGATAATAATAGTAGTAAATTAGAAAAGAGAGACTACTTACTATACTAACCTAATTTAGAGCAGAAATTCTAATAGCCTGTTTATAGAGGCTATAGAGAACCTCTCTTAGTACTATAAGCTTCTTAAAGCCCCTATTAATATTTACACTCTCCTTTAAAAAAACGCTATAGTTAGATTCTAGCCTTAATAGCAGGATTTATAGATATATAGTTTTAGAGTAGTAGATTAGGTTAGAACCTATATTTATAAGGGTGTTATTAATAGTATAGTATTAGTAGTAGCTATAGAAGGAATAGTAAAAAGGAATTAATTCTAAATTATTACCTAGTATATCTTAAAGATCACTACTAAGTTTATAAAATACTCTATACTTTATAGTAATAGACCTTTATAGATATCTTAGATAGACCTCCTTATAGCAGAATTATATAGTAATACTAGTAAGATATAGCTTTTAGTATCTAGAACACCCTCCTTTCTACCTCCTCCTAAAGTACTAAAGCTTTTTATAAGGACTTTTACCTTATACTATATAGAAGGCTAAATTAGTAAGCCTAATAGTAGGAAACCTACTCCTTATTGCTCTAGTAGAGCTAGCTCCCACACTATTATAGACCTAGACTTACTAGCTTTTAGTCTCTATAATACTTTACTACCTCTTAATAATAATAACTCTAGCCTTATAGACCTGGATTTAACCCTATTTAACTCTTTTATTTTACTAGCTAGACTGCCTAATACTAGATAAAATATAACCCTTTTACACCCTCCCACTCTAGCACTATACTAAACTATTATTACTAAAGAATATCCCCTATATCTAGCTTTATTTAATATTCTTTAGCCTATCTATAATAGCTATAAGAACTATATTATAGAGTAAGTTAACTACTAGTAATAAATTAAAGATAATATCTCTAAGAGTAACTATAGTTACTACTTTTTATAGCTATCTAGCTAGTATAGATAGGGATAATATAAGTAAGATTTAGATTAAAATAAGGCTTATAAGCTTATAGAAGATAGGTCTAGATAAAAAAGACTAGGATAGTATAACTATAGAAAGAAGTAATTAGGTTTATAATAATCTAGGAGGAGTAATTAAGTAGTATAAGGAGTGCCTTTTCCTTTATAAATAGTAGCTTTTATTTATATAATTTTTCTTTAGTATATAGTCTTCCTTATAGAGTATTAAGGTAAGACTATAAGGGATAATTAAGATAAAGTAGTATAGATAGCCTAGTTTAGAGGGTGCTTAGATAGGTATATTAGTTAGTATAGTATAGTAGGACTTTTTGTCTTATTAAGGGCAGAGAGGAGAATAGAGGAGCATTATTAGTTAGTATCACTATAGTTTTATCTTATTATAGAGAAGCTTTTATCACTTTTACTTAATAGATTATATCTATAATAAGGTTATTATACTTAGAGAGATTCTTTCCTTTGTTCTGGGGCCTCTAGATATAAAGCTGTAATATTATGATATTTCTATATAAGTGTGTGGGAATATGTGGTTTTATTGTTTTTTTGTCTTAAGGTTCTTAGCCTGTTTTAATAGGTGGAGTTATATTATTTACTATTCTTTCTAGCTCTTATAGCTCTAGCCTTTATTAACACACTTTAAAAGGGGCTTCCACACTATTAGAGAAGAAGCTAAGTTATACTTAATATACTACTATATACCTATTATTGCATAAAGTTATTATTCTTCTCTAATCTAGGCCTTTAGCTATCTATACCCTTATAACTCCTAACTATATATAAAATCTTTATTATTATATAGTAATATAATTAATATAACTTTATAGATCTAGAATATTTATTATAGTAGTTAGTAAAATAGTATAATAATAATATATAGTTAATTAATATAATATAATATATTATAAATAGTTTAATATACTCTTAAGAGGTTATAAAGTTACTTAGCGGTCCCGCATCACAGGATATAGCTTCCGTGGTCCGGATCCTCATTATGTCTAAAGCTAACGTATGTTATAATCTTGGTGGTCTTAACATGCAAAGCCGCCTTTAAAACGTCGTTGCGGTCGATTACGGATGACCAAGATCAGAACAGAAGACACCTCGATTGGGAGCTGCGCACAGCTCAAGCGAACCCTCACAAGCTGGATGATATACTTCGACACCCCTTAATACAAGTAACTCGTCTGCACATACCCGCTGAAATAGCTCGAATGTCGAAGACGGGTATGCCGAATTATCCTCAGCCTAGATACGGTATACGCCTGAAGCAAATCACCGATTGAACATATGTAGAACTGCTGCCGCTGGGAAAAGTGGAGGCTGTGTCCTCAACTTCAGTGTATACCATCATCTGAACCAATGGATTTGGCAACTGTACTCTACCAGAGCAGCCTTCAGTGTGACCAGCGGCACAAGGCGTTTGCAGTTCTATATTGGTACGACGTAACCAATATACCATGATGCCAATCAGCATCCTCCAGAGTTGCACATTGCTGGACAGCCAACACCAACCAGCCCATCCAACAATACCGGTGCATTGAGCAAATATAAAAGCCTGGCCATTAGGATGGGTTTCAACTCAGACCTTTTCCCACACATTCCATCAGCCACATTCTGCCTCTATAACCTTACTTTCAATACTTTTTAGACCAAAACCACTAAGCACTAAGCCCAAAACATCCGGGTCATCCAGTATGACTGATAGCGGAGGTTTAACTTCATCAAACTACCAAAGCCGGATGAGGAGGAAATGATGAAGAAGGCGGCCGACGGGTCCCGAAAGCGCAGGGGTGGAGGGTCCAGCACTACCTGATGACGTCCTATTCTGACTGAAGTAAGCGTAAACAATAATTGTAATAGCTTAATTCTACTAACAGTCATTCAGACAAATTCTCCACCCCCTTCATCCAATATCCAACACCTCGAGGCACAATTAGGATGATTCGTTAGGACCATCACGACAGCCTGCCATGGGGCAAACTGGAGGGAACTTGAGCGAAGTTTCAGCGGGAGCAGCCATAGTTTAGTTCTATATCCGTAACCACCTTAGAACTATATTAATGCCCTTATAACCTCCTTGTGTGCTATATAGGTTCAAATGGCATACAAACATGATGAATCTTCCTGAAGGACATACACGTCTTTGTTGAGCATGAAATACCTCCATCATCTTTCCTAGTCGTCTCCGAACCGAACCGCCCGCTCCTTCTCGTACGCCTTGAGTTGCTCCATCTTTATCAGTACCAACGGTTCAAGCTCCGCCCGTGTTACCTCATCAGGAGAGTCAAAACCGTCACCGTGCACCTGATCATGCAAAGCATGCCAATATATATCGTCCATATCTAAGCACGTCCTTGCGGCGTAGTTAAACCAGAAGCGCCCGGTCTTCCAAGAATCCCTCATTCGGGTAGAAAGCCTTGGCTCCATTTCCAGCTCTTTATATCCACCCGCAGCCGATGTTTCTTCTACTCGCTCCAGCGCTCTCAAGAACTGCTCCATCCTGGGGACATACCGTGCCAAGAACTCATCCATACTATTCTGATCAAGCCACACGTCTGGCCCCCGCAACAGCAACCACCAGGGCGGGTCATAGGTGAACTGCGCTGGCATGCTATTTGTGAACTCGAAGTCAAGTATTGCGGTGATTCGAAGGGTGCTTGGGTCAATCAACATGTTTGCCGGTTGCATGTCGTCGCAGAAGAACTTAAAAGGGCCAGCATCATCGATACAATATTCTGGAATAAGTTGCTTAAACCGATGACGGGCAATGAAACGCCTTCGAACATCAGCTTCGTCTTTAGCCAGGTTCCGCTGAGTCTTGAGATGGAGGAGGCGCTGGTTCGAAATCGACTGGAAGTAGTCGCTTGCGCGATGGAATTGCACAGCGGGAAGTTGGCTCGTTGGATAACCTGTTCCAGTTACCAACTCGTTCATATCGTATGTCAAGGGCCTGCTGGTGAC
This sequence comes from Colletotrichum neosansevieriae, assembly GCA_036785495.1. Lineage (NCBI taxonomy): Eukaryota > Fungi > Ascomycota > Sordariomycetes > Glomerellales > Glomerellaceae > Colletotrichum > Colletotrichum neosansevieriae. The sequence goes on from JAVHLV010000604.1 coordinate 11,893, forward strand.
AGCCCAATTCTCTGAACCATCCTGAGAGATGGCACCGATGAGAGAGAAGCTGAGCTGAGAAAGTTGAAGAACATAATCGGCTAGTTGACTGTAGATTGTGTCAAGCGTTTCCTCTTTAATATTTGGGTTAAGAATCAGATCCGCATCCTCATCCTCACTTGGTTGCTTGAGGAACGTCGAGAGTCGGACGCCGTCGATAAAATCCATGATGATAAATGGTCCCAGCTGATGTGGGCTCTCCTCAGCCAAACCCCAGCAGCGTATGCAAGGCACGGGAATAGTAGTGTGCTGGTGGAGGTACTGAATAGTACGCACTTCGTTTGTGACCTTTTCGGTCCTCCACGGCGTGTGGGTGTGGCCTGGCTTTGCAAAGCGAATAAGAACGCCTGGTCGTTGCCCCCCAAATCCGATGTGGAAGCTGAGATTAAATGATCCCTTGAAGAAACCAAGGTACTTCCCGGTTCCTTTGCCATCTAAGCGGGCATCGACAAAAGCCACAACGTCGTCTCTCGCGGCGATGAGCTGACGTATCCACGCCCGACATTCATCATCAGCGTTTGCCTGGGCAACTTCATCGTATGCTGTCATGTTCGCCGTGATAGGTAAAATGGGTGGCTGCGGAAGGCTGTAGACAGAGAAGATGATACGACATAGGCTCGGGGTTTGACCGCAGCCGACAAGTTCGTACGTAGCATCGGAGGCCGCGGCAACTGATTGGCTAAACTTTGATATGGGAGGCGGGTTATAGCTGTCGAACCCACTTATTGGATGATAGGGCAGCTATTGTCTAATTGGCACAGCAGCCAAGAATTCCATCCGCACCAAGCCTCACCGCTCGGGCGTATACTAGTGAAACATCGAGGGCCATACTCATGGGCCGCTGTCCAAGCTGTCTTCGATGCCTGAAAGTAGAACCGGATGACTTTGTCGAACTTGAATGTAATGTGGCCTACAGTTGAGGTCGTTAATCTCAGGCTCGCGCTCACTGATATAGCTCAACGTCTCATACGTTGGTTTCACACATTTTACAGTCTGGGTCTGATGGGTGGGGGTTGCGGAGTTGAAGCAAGGTGTGGCTATGTTCCGGGTAGGCATACGCGGCCGGGAGCCTCCGAAGCCTCCATTCCATCCCTCCATACCTGCAGATCTATACCGAGCCCAGTAGCCTAGACTGAGCTTCGCAATATAGAGAACTAACAGACTTCATTATGGATGAGAGGATGCATTACGCTGTCGGGCAAGCAACCATTCAGCGATCATTGGATTGCATTCAGGTTGAGGAACTCTACACCGCCAAGGGGCTACTAGAGAGTTGGAGTCCTCTTGACCATAATAATCCTTCTCTGATCGAGCAAGACATCATTTCCTGCAAGGATATGTTGCTCGGGAGAACCTTGCGGTTATTAGGTGCTTTCAAGGAGTCACTTGTGCATCTTGAGCGAACATGGCAGACTGCAAATTATTTCAAGGGTCTCATCTTTGACGAGGACTTTCATGATCTGACTTGTGATCACGCGGATACGCTGCGAGAGCTCGACAATCTGTGCGCCGCTGGGCATCTTCTCCGAGCAGAAATCATGCAACAAGATTGACTTAATATATTATCGCGCAAGTCTCTCTTAGAACTATCCCTATCAGAAGCCTTGTTTGCACAAGAACGCTTTAAGGAAGCAGAACAGCTTTGTCTCGATATTGAGCCTCGCGTCAGCCTCCTGAAGATCGAGAAGCTTCGTCTGCATATCACGATGGCAAAGCTCCGCCATGTTCAATCTGACAATGAAGGCGCATTATCCTATTGGAGCAAAGCATTACATGACGTCCGCAAATTCCAACTGACCACTGGACGTACAACTCGAATAATTGTAATATCTATTTGCGATACCTTGTGTGGGCTGGGTCATACATGGTTGATACGGCAGTCTTTAGAGCAGGTGAAGTCCTGGATTACAGGCATGCGCCATTGGTCAGCTCACTTGAAGTTTCGGCGTCTTCGCCGTCATATGTAGTCCGTCCGTACCATAAAAGAACGTTATGTTCTCTCCTGCCACCCTGGGCCAGAGGTTGTTCCACCATCCCACTTCAAAGATTCCCTAAATCGCCAATCAGCAAAGTTAATACCATCTGACACGTCCAATGATATGGGGTGCTAGGGAGATGCGAATGTGATGGGGCACTCTGGCTGATAAGTGCCCCTGCCCATGCTAACTAAGTTAAAGCAGATCTTGTACGGATGTACCAATGTGGACGAAATTGAGTATGGCGCAGGAAGGTTCACTCCTCCGCAAGTGGACATCCGCCTCTCTACAGAGTTGCCTTGTTGGAAGTGCGTATTGCTGACCCGGAAGCGGTAAAACGCGGCTTCTGATAAACTCCAAAATAGCATATCTTAAGTAAAGCAACAATTCAATCCCGCATTTCAGTTATCTACTGCCCTAGTCCATAGTGCTGCCTGTAAATTAGCAGCACACTTAGTAGCTATGTCTTAAAGTAATGCTAATATATCTATTTGCTGCTAAAGCTATATCTCTAGGTTAACTTATTTACTATAGAGTTAGTATATCTTTTTCTTAGTAACTAGTCTCTATTTATAGTTAGCATTTACTTTTTGTTATAATACAGTTTATAGCACTCTCAGCCTTATAAGGCTGCAGTAGCTATGCGCTATAGCGTGTGATTATATAATTATATATTACAGACTATTTTACTATGCTTTCCATATATACTAATCTATAGCTAAGATAGTTACTTCTTATAACTTACCCTCACTCCTACCTATAGCTTATAATAATTATAAGCCTAGCTCTATAGCTTATAAATATCTCTCTAACCTCTCTAAGCTTAGAAAAGGGTAAGTAGCTTTTCTCTTATTATCTTTTACCTATTTAAAATAACCTTATAATACTTAAAAACCTTTTTAAAAGTAGTCTTATAATAATAGCTATATACTTTTTAATAATCTTTTTTCTAGAAGTAAGGCTCTAGGGTTCTGCTAACTAGCCTTACTAGTATCTTAACCTATACTTATCTATATAGAGTAAGAATATTTAAAAGTATCTTAATTCTAATAGTTCTAATACTAGAAAGCTTTCTAATACTCTTAAGAGCATTCTAACTATTTAGGAGTTTATAGATAAGTATAATAACTATTTCTAAGCTAAATATAAGGCTAATCTTAGTAAATATAAAGCAGTTTTTTAAAAGTAAAAGGGAAACCCCTCTTAGATACTCTATAAAACTACTAAGTATAATAACTCTATTAATATTATTAAGAGTAAGGAGTTTAATACTCTCTAATAAGCTAGTAGAGCAGATCTTACTGCTTCTAAGCTTATAAAGCTAACCCTACTAATTTCTATTAAGTATAAGAATATCTAAGATAAGTAGAGTAATATATTTAAGTATTTCTCTGCTAATAGTATAAATCTCTTATTATAGATTATCTTATACTATAACTATTAGATACTTATCTATTAAACTATTAATATAGTTTATCTTAAAATAGCAGAGATAAAGCTTAATAATAAGAATAATAAGTTCTAAATTAACTTTTAGAATATACTCTGCCTCTTTAAATAGTAACTTACTTACTCTAATAATAGTATATAGAAATAAGTATACTAAGATTATAAGGATATTCTAAAGTATACTAAGTATACTACTTAATCTGCTAAGTAGTATAGAGAGTAGTACTATCTCTATAAGCTAGTAGTAAGCTAGAATATTACTAATATTAAGAAAAGCTATAATAGATATGCTTTTCTTAAAGTAATATATTATAGGATAGCTTTTACTTAGGCCTAGAACTAGCTAGATTTAGTTATCTAAGTAGAAAAGATTAGAATATCTTATCTCTTATTTAAAGAGCTTAGAATTATTTTTACTACTAAGATCTATAATAAGCTAGCTTCTACTAAGAGTTTTAGTAAATTGCTTAGAGTATATACTACTCTTATAGGCTATTCTAACTTAGAGGATCTACTTTAAGCCTTATAGACTGCTTTAGATACTTCTTTTCTAGTAGTAACACCTAATAAGATTTCTAGCTGCCTTTATAGATAATATTATAGGTAGACTCTATAAGACTGCAGCTATATTTAATAGATATTTATAGGCTTACTAAAAGATAGCTTTAAGGATTATAAGATATTAAAGGATAAAGCATAGTATATATAGGAGATAGTAATATCTTTATAATAGAGCTATATCTATAATAACCTTATTATCACACATATAGGCACAGGGTAAGTGGGAGGAAGTTGTCTATTATAGCAGAAAAGAAGTGGCTACAGGCAAGGGTCTATATATAGAGCCTTATACAGTGGGTATAGCGCTCAGAGGGTAGTGCTAGTAGCGCTGAGAGCTCTAGAAGAGGTCTGGGCTATATAACACACCCCCCTAGAAGTAGCAGAGTGGTCCTATAAAGGCAGTTCTAAATAAGATAAAAGGAAGCTATTTATAATAGAGAGAGGAGAATATAGGGCCCCTCTCTAGTTATCACTAAGAAGGGGTACTAGCCTATAGATATAGTCTATAGTATAAGTACTAAAAGTAATATACTATTCTATAAATATAGTCTATAACACTGCAGTATTAGAGGCTACTGCTTAGCAGTTTATAGTATTATTACTAGAAGTATTAGATATTAGTTCTTAGATATAGTCTATAGTATAAGTACTAAAAGCTACTACTTAGCAGTTTATAGTATTATTACTAGAAATATTAGAAGGAAAAATAATAGAAAAATAAGTATAGTAAGGTAGGTTTAAAGGGGCTTTTTAGCACTCTATATTTATTAATAGCTTTTACTAGTTATAGTACTAACTAGTAGCTTAGATATTAGCAGCAAGGATATACTACTTATCTATTTATATATACTCTTTAATATCTCTAGTATTCTCAGAGTTAATATAGTTATCCCCCTTATTAGTAAGTACTTTTTAGAGCTAGTAACACTTAAGTAGAAGCTAGATATAGTAGAAGCTATAGAGGCACTTCCACTTTAAGTATCTAGGTAGGTGTTAGGAGAACTAGAAGTCCCTATTAGTAGAGCTCTAGCTCTTAGTAGAGTATATAGAAGAGGGTTTAGTGTTATTAGAGCAGCCTATAAGTAAGGTATAAATACTATAATCCTTTAAGTAGTTACTAGTAGAGTAGTTATAGTTATAGAGGATAGCTATAAATACCCTTTTATACTTAGTAAGTAGCTAAATAGGTATCCTAGCCTGCTTAGTAACTAGTAGTATAAGTTATATATAGTTTACCCAGTCTAGGAGGTAGCGCGCAGCAGTATTAAGGAATAGCTGCAAATGCCCTTCTATACTTAGTAAGTGGCTAAATAGGCATTCTAGCCTGCTTAACAGCTAGCAGTATAAGTTATATATAGTTTGCCCAGTCCAGGAGGTAGCATATAGCAGCATTAAGGAACAGCTTAATACTAAAAGTGCTAATAACCTCTAGAGCATTATATATCTCAGCAGTCTATAACATAGTATACTACTTATTATACTAGTATACAGGCTATGCAGTATATATACAGAGTATTTAAAGGTACTCCTCCTATATAGTAGCCTCTATAAAACTAGTAGCAGAGCAGAGACAGTAGTAGAGAGTTCTTATAAGCTCCTAAATAGATATCTTAGTATCCTTATTATATATAATCTTAAGCTATATAGCAGTAAGTATATTAGAGTTAACTAAAGTAATAATAAAGTTATATATATAGCAGTAACTAGCACTAGCCTCCTCTTACTTAGTAGCAGCAAGTTCCTAGTTATAGTAGTATATAGTATACTCTTTCTAAATATCCTCTAGAAGCACTAAGAGTAGCAGAGCAGGCTTAGGTAACTTCTTAGTTAATATATATATATTATAGTAGGCAGTTTAGTATATATACTATATCTAATACTTAGCCTCTTAATAGGCTTATAAAGCAGCTTATTAACGCTTTATAGTACTTTTAAGTATAGGAGGTTAGGTCTACTCTAGTAATAGTATATCAGGCATATTAGGAGACAGGTTAATATACTTCTAGATATAGCACTAAACAGCTTAGTAGCAAAAAGTAAGCTCCTAGTAAGGCTAGTTATATAGATAAGTAAGCTTCTAAGTAATAATAAAAGAGATAGAGGTTATTATAAATATATAGGTTTTTAGGGTATAATATATATAGATATAAAAAGAGTATATAAGATTAACTCTCCTATACTTATAGGTAATAGTCAGAAATAAACCAGGTAGTTAGCAGAGCTAGGCTTATAACTATTATATATATAGGCATAGAGCAAGTAGGAGGAAGTTATCTATTATAGCAGAAAAGGAGTAGCTATAGGCGAGGGTCTATATATAGAGCCTTATACAGTGGGTGCAGCGCTCAGAGAGCAGTGCTAGTAGCACCAAGAGCTCCAGAGGAGGTCTAGGCTACACAACACTTATATATATAGGGTGGATTATAAAGGAGTCTTAGAAGAGCAGTTAGCACTTATCTAACTATAGCTATAACAGATACTATAATAGTAGCTAGGGCAGGTATAGTAATAGGGATAGTACTAGTAATAAAGAGTAACTTTCTAATAATATTTCCTGCTATATTATTAACTAAAGCCTTTTTAAAGATAAAAGCTAAGTAATCTAAGTTTATTCTATAGTATTTATATTCTTTAAAAAACTATATACTCTCTCTAATAGTATTATTCTAAATAATTACAGAGCTCTCTATATTATTAATAATAAGAGAAAGCTAGTTTCTAGCACCTTTATATACTTATATAATAATAAGGTGATTAAAGTTAGTAGTATAAGTATACTAATTATTAAAAGGAGCACTTAAGTTATCTAGGGTATATTTAAAGATACCTTAATAGATAAAAAGAGTGCTCTAACTTTAAATAATATTACTATTATTAAAAATATATATACTAATATTATCTTAGAAGTGCTCCTCTTTAAGATAGGTATTTAGTATAATAGCTATAACTGCTCTCTATAGTTTAGTAAGCTAAATAAGTCTATTTATATAAAGCAGCTACTATATAAGAGTAACCTAGTTTTCTTTAAATATAACCCTATCTCTATCTGCCTGCCTAGTCTAAGTATTCCTATAAGTAGTATAGGTATTATAGTTCTTTTAAATAACTAGAAGTTAATATGCTTCTTATACTACTATATAGCTAAGAGGTCTAATAATATATAACTATAGCACCTCTAAGCTAGTTATCTAGGCTAGAATGCTCTTAAACACCTTATATATAACACTTAGAGAGTGAGAATTAAGACTCTATTATATATTTAATATAAATTCTATGCTTAAGTATATACTTAGTAAGTTATCTTATATAGTATATCTAAAACTAGATCTCTCTATTCCTACTACTATATAGCTTAGAACCTCTTTAACTACTAAAAGCTTAGTAAACTATATATTTAGATACTTCTTATTAAAGATAAGTATAGTAGAAAACTCTTTAAAATTTCCCTAGTCTTAAAAGAGCATAATAAAGTATTTAAGGTACTCTAGATATTTAAATACTAGGTATAAAGATAGCAGAGACTTACTATTTATAAAATCTACTATAATATTAAGTATACTATTATTATTATATAAGGCTTTACTTAATATAAATAATAAGTAGAGGAGCTTAAAATTAATTTTAAGCTTCTACTAATAAATACTAAAAAGCCTATAAGTAGTAGAGAGTATTAAGATAGGATAAGTAGAACTTAGCAGTGCAATTTCTAAGAGAGCCCTCTTAGCATACAGGTCTATTACAGAAGAACTATAATAAAGGAGGGAGGAGGAGTATAGAGGTAAGGAGAACTTAGAAAAATTATTATTATTAATACCTTAATACTTAATTCTTAAGTTTTTCAGGATTTTCTCAGCAAATTTATACTTATTTTTAGTAATCTCTTTTAATTAGATCTATAAAATACTTTATATATCTTTTAAGCCTATTTTTATTATTCTAGCCTATTTATAGATAGAGTTATGTTATTTACTATCCTTTCTAGCCCTTATAGTTCTAGCCTTTATTAAATAGTGCCCAGAGGCAGATTCTTTTGCTCTTTTTAATAGCCTTTAAAAGCTTCTCAGAGAGTAGGATACCTTTATTATATCTATATATCCCCACTATTAATATATATATATATATAACTAATCCACTTTAAATATAATAATATATCTAAAAAATCTATAAATAATAAAGAATAATAATATAATTAACAGCTAATATAAAAAGATAGAAAAAGATATTTATAAGCCTATCTTAGTTTATAAGGATAGTAATAGCTATATATTCTCTTAGAATTAAGGTAGGAATAATAAAGACCCTAATATACTCCCTTTTATATACTATTAGCAGGTTTTAGTAAGTATACTCCCTTTCCTTCTCTCTTATATACTTTTAATATTACTATTATTTAACTAGTAAAGTTATAGCTAGAGCAGCTAAAATAGCTATATTTAAGACTAATATAGTAATTAGCAGTCTTACTAAGCTAATAAATATAGTAAGATTAACTAGATTAATAAATAAATATTAATAAACCCCTTACTAATATAGCCTTAAGTGCTAAGAGTAAAGAATACTAATATTTAAGATATTCTAATATAATAAAGCTGCAAAGTCTTCTAAGATAAGAGTATTATTAGAGAGACCCTTTTATATTAAGTAATAAGACTTAAGGTAGATCTATAAAAGCCTAAAGTGGTAAGATTAAGGTTAAGAGACCTTTCTATATTTATTTAGTTTATATTTTTTTTTTCCTTTTTTATTATTTAAAGGAGTTATAATTACCTACTTTATCTTTCTATTTAGAAGATATTATAATAATAAATTCACTTTTTTACTTAGAAAGCTTTATTACTTTAACTATATAATAATAAACCTAATATTTATAATCCTATAAGTATTATATCTTCTTCTTATTTAAATAATAACTTAGATATTAGATTCTCTTCTAATAAGGAAAAGCAGTCTAAAAAAAGGTTTATAGAAACTTTATTTAGCAAGATATAACTATAAGCTATAAAATAGCTAGCTTCTAAAAATAGTATAGATAGGTCTGTAAATCTCTCTCTAGAAATAGAGGTAATACCTCCTAGTTCTTATTATTTACCTAAAAGGATATATACTAATCAAAATATTATAGTTCTAGCTAACCTTCTAATAAGATATCCTACTATAGCTATAATAACTTCCTACTCTACTAATATATCTAAGTTTATTAAAACTAATATCTTAGACTTTATTATAAACTATAAGAGCCTTTCTAAGCTTTACTATAAAACTAATAAGGATATAAAGAATAAGGTTTATATATATAGCTTTAGTAACTATTAAGATATAGTATAATCCTATATTAATAAGGCTAAAACCTAAAAGGAAGCTAAGGAGAAACTTCTTTACTAATTTAGATTTATAGACCTAAAATATTAATAGAACCCTAATAAGGATCTTTAGAACCTAGTTATAGGCTCTTATATTAAAAATAATAACTCTTTATAAATTATAGTATTAATTACTACTATTTACTAGCTTTAACAGAGAGCTATTTTATATAGAGATCTAGAACTTATAGACACTAAACTTATTTATATTACTTATTACTGTTTTTTAGAGAGAGTAATAAGAGCTATAGCTTAAAGTTTTAACTACTAACCTATTAAAGTTATTTTAAAATAATAGGTTATAGTTAAAGATGCTCTAATTAAATAGTTCACTACTTAGCAGGAGCTTTAGTAACTATTAGGCCTTATTAAGCCTAAACTAATAACTATGCTTTAAGTCTCTATAAAGATAATTTTAATAAGACAGAGAGCTAAGGCTAAGGAACCTTCTATAGTATAAACTATAAGCTTAATTATTAACTCTCTTATAGAGAACTTTAGAACTCTTAATATTAATAGAGCTAACTATAAAATAGATATTCTAAGCCTTATTAAGAGAGTTACTAGCTAAGGAGATAATACTTTTAACTTAAATACTATAAAAGCTACTAAACTATATAAATAATAATCTTAGAATAATATATAGACTTAATATTAGTAATAGCAGTACTATTACCTATAAGCTAGTTATAGTAACTACTAAAGCAGCTACTAATAATATTAAGAGTTTAAAAGAGATAGAGAAAGAAGAAGCTATAGAGGCTTTTAGTAAAAAAGGCTATAATAATATATACCTTTTTAGGCTTTTAGATACTACTAGTTTTATAGAGTAGTAGCCTATATTATTATTAGCTATATTAAGTACCTTAAAGCTAGTTAGAGGGGAGTCTGCTACTATATAGTATCTTTCTACTTTATTAACACCCTTAATTCTAATATCTAAGTTAAAGTAGGTATTATTAATAAAGGCTATATAGCTAGGAGAATAGATAGCTAGATAATTTTGAGATATATTCTTATTAATAAAGATAGCTTTATAAACTATATAGTAGCTACTAGCAGAATAGTAGAGAAGTAGTAGCTAAAACTAATAGAAGAGATTATATAAGTTATTAATTATAATAAACTATACTCTAAGCAATCTATTAGCTTTATAAATTAAGAAAAGAATATAATATAGTTATATAACTTTATTAATATAACGTTCTTTAGCTTTAAGCCTAGAAACTAATATATTAATCTAGTTAAGGATATTGCTGCTATAGAATAGGTAAAGGCTAGAAGCTATTACTCTAAACCTTATAATATTTATATTTAATAAGCCTCCTAAATAGCAGACCTACCTATAGTCTAAGATCCTCTAATTTAAATTACCTAGTAAGTTATTAAACTTCTTAATAATAAAGAAGATATTAATAATATTATATTATAGAACGCTCTAGAAGAGCTAGTTAAATAATAGAAATAAGAAGAGTAAGATAAGTCTCAGATTTAATATAGTAATTTATAAACTAGCTGCACACTTATATTAGAGCTATATAGTAAGAGAGTAAATAGAAAGGTAGCTATTTCTAAAGCCTTCCTTTATTAGAACTAGCTAAACTAGAATAGAATAGTTTATAATACTGCTAAAGCAATAATTAATAAGTATAAGAATAGATATAATTTAAAGATATAAGAGGTCTTTATTTCTGCTAATATTATACTTCTAGATTAATTTAATAAGATAGAAGCTAGTAATAAGGAGCTATAAGAGTAGATAGACTAATAGAATAATAATAAAAACTGTTCTAAAGGCTAAGTAACTTTAGCTACTATTTCTATAATCTTACCTAAAAATTTATAGACTAAGTAAGCATAGTTTAACTACTATATAATTAATCCTATCTTTAAAACAGGCACTATAACTAAGAAATAGGATTTCACACTTCTTCTACTACTAAGATATATTACTATCCTAGACTTTATTATAACCTACTAGTAGATTATCTTAGTAAGGTAGCTCGCTTACATAATCATATTACATAATAGGAATATTATATAATATAGCTTAGATAATTAAGGAGGTATTAAAAATAGGTATTATTTCGGCTTATTCACTAGTAACTAGCTAGGTAGGGGAGAGAGGAGTTATTTATACTTATTCTAGCCCTTCTAGAGGCTTCTATTACGTAATTACTTACGCAATAGCTTACGCAGTAGATTGCGTAGATATTTAGCCTATT
>JAVHLV010000605.1:0-23478 GCA_036785495.1 Colletotrichum neosansevieriae
GGAGCTCGTCCTACCGAGGGCGGTCTCGAGTTTAGCTTGCGTCGTTGAATTTCATAGTCTGATCCCAATATGGTGAGTGTCACGCGAAATCGAGGCTGGTGGTGAGACAGGATTTGGAGTGACACAGCCTCGAAAAGTAGTCGCCTTCTCCCTGTCCGGGCCGGGTGACTCAGCGATGTGGAAGACGGAGACACGGCCGGGCAGAGCGAATGCCACAACCGGAAATAAAGAGATGGTCGTGAGCTTTAGCAGTCCGGCCATGGCTGATTCCCTGCTTTCCGGCGACCGTGTTCGTGTTACAAAGAGAGAATCAGGCACTCAACGAGATAGACGTGATTCGGGACGGGCTTTTCGGGGCGGTAGAGAGACATAGTTGGTTTCCAAAATTGGCTTAGACGTTGATGTTAGAGACAATCAAGGCCTCGTTGATGGTCAATGTCTCTCTCTCTCTCTCTATATCTTTTTTTTTTTTTTTCTTTGGGTGTGTGTGTGTGTCTCATAGGATTCGATCAAAAGCCAATAGCTACAAAAAAGTAAGGACATGGGCAAGACGGAGACGTGCTTGGGTGCGTTGCGATGTCAGGCTGGGCGCTCTGGGCGCCTGATGGACATATCTCACCTGTTGATTCACAGCTGTTCATCGATCAGCGTGGCTGCCCAGTGATCAATTGAGGGTGGATGCTTGTCGTGGAAGGAATTGAATTGCCTTGCTCAGCAAGCGTCAGTGTACGCCAAGGAGTGGGCCGAAGGAGAGATGCTGCAGCAGCGATGTGGGGATTCTGAGGGAGCACGAGCCCTGTTCAATTTATTAGAAGGGGCACGACGTGTTTTGGTGCGATTTCCCAATGGGGGAAGAGGCTGCCTCGCTGTGCTGCAGCAGCAAGTGCTCCTGAGTATTGAGCCTTTAGTTGCAAACCTTGGTGTAAGAGTAAAGTCACTCAAGCTAAGGTAGGTAAGATAGGCACCTTGAAACAGAAGGCGAAGAGGCGACGAGGCCATCCATTTGCAATTGAGCAGTCAGTCCTGGTACCGGAGTTGTGGAAGTCGGGTGCGAATGGAGTGTCTGTATGTGTGCGACGCTCAATCGTCCTCGGTTTCTCATTTCCTGGACGCCCAGGACTTGGGAAGGGAGTTGCATGCTAGCAACAGCATCCGCCGTCATGTTTGCCAGTTGGTTGGGCCTCGATGTAAGCAAAAGACCGAGCGAGTCAGATGACGAAGGCCAGCAGCGGACAACAGGAACAGGAATAGGACGTTTCCAGGGGTGGACAACAAAGAAATGAGCCAGCTGGCTATCCCAAGCTGAGGTAGGGAACCTCAGAGTAAATGGACAACTCATTACTTTGCTGGGGGGGAAAAGCTGCAGCTGGGACTAACGATGGAACTGAACTGGAATCGAAGCTAACCTGTACCTGAAGCTGGAGGAGATGTTGCGTACTTTCTTAGCCTCATGGCTTGAGGTTTTGGCCCTTGGGAGAGAAGTTCAAGGTACCTTACCTGACCTTCCCTTCAGGTACGTAGGTGGTGGATGTAGTACACCGCACTTGCACTTGCACTTGTAGGCGATGGAGGTAATGAAGGAGCTGCATAAGCTCCACCAAACCATGTTCTGGCGCATTGCGTGGCTGACAATCCCGTACGGTAGTGCGTCCTCCTGTTATTTCGTCTCCTCGTCCCTCTTGTCCCGCTCTCCAGCCGTCCCACGGTCCCCATATCCATCTACCCCCGTCCCGTTTTGAATGACAGCTCCATATTGGAGGAGACAATTCGCTCGAGGGCCGCACTGTTTCGTCCCTTTTTTTTATGCTGGATGTATTTCCACTGATAATTTTTAAGCCCTCCTTTTTCTGATACCTGCGTATACGGGAAAATAGGAGAAGGGCTATTTCGTTACAATCTTCTCTGCGTCTGGATGTGCCAGTTACCTACCTCGACTGAAGTCGTTTTTAATACCACCAGACGTACCTAACCAACCAAACCGCAACCTTCGCACTAGAACATAAGAACACAAACCAAACCAAACCAAACACACTCGTTATCCGTCTGCACCACACACCACGCGCACACATAATAGCACATATTAACACCCGTCTTTCTTTATTCTTCTCCCTGCCAGCTCTACTCATCTGTTCCCCCTCCGGGCTTTTGATTTAAAGGCAACCCTTCCCTCCTCGTCTGTCGCCCCCATCTCGACCTCGTTCCGGCTAGATTCCTCTCTGCCGAACTTCGCCCGCGTCCATCCCGCTATCGCTGCGCTGCACTGCAGCGCAACGCAACCCACCGCACTGAACACCCTTGGTCTTCAGGTACCTCAGACTAAACTCGCCCAATCCTGGTGCTGCATTGCCTTCCAGGGGCCAGGGCACATCACCCCTAACTGGACCTGACCTGGGACTGGGACCAGACACACCCGACGTCAACCCCGCCGTTCACCACCCACTACCTCCCATCCACCGCCGCGGCCGCCAACCGTCAGGTCTACCGCTCTATGCCCAGTGCACCACTGCCACCACCACTACCTCGAACCCCTCTGCCCAACTGGTCAACTTGCGCTTAACACACATCCTTTCCTCCTGACGTCCTCGCAAACTCCCACCCTCGACTCCCATCCCTCCAGACGTATCCCTCCCACACCATGGCCGAGAAACCCTCAGTCCTGATTATCGGAGGGCTGGGCTACATCGGCCGCTTCCTGGCTCTCCATATCCACGAGAACAAGCTCGCATCTGAAGTCCGCGTCGTCGACAAGGCCCTGCCCCAACTGGCATGGCTCGCCCCGGAATTCCAAGACGCCTGTGCCGGCAGCAAATTCATGCAGGCCGATGCAAGCAGAGAACGTAAGTCACCCGAAAGAATTCCACGAACCGATTCCCTTCCAGCACTCCCTCTCTATTTCCTCTGCTCCCCGTCAGAAAGCTCATCCAATCCACACTGATCTGGTTCCTTGGCTGACATTCTTGCTTTTTTCTCTCGCTCGTGCAGAAGCCCTGGCAAAGATATTCGACCGCCCCGACGGTAAACAGTGGGATTATGTCTTCAATTGCGGTGGTGAGACGAGATATTCTCAGGAGGATGAAGTCTACAAGCTACGCTCCCTTGGCCTGTCGCTTGCCGTTGGCAAGGAGGCTGCCAAGCGCAAGGTCAAGGCTTTCATCGAGCTCAGCACTGGAATGGTCTACAAGCCTGATTCGTCTCCAAGCAAGGAGGGCGACAAGTTGAAGCCTTGGAGCAAAATTGCCGTCTACAAGCTGCAGGCCGAGGAGCAGCTGGCCAAGATTGAAGGGTAGGTCCCCACTGGTTTTTGGCCCTTCTCACGAGCTATCAGGAGCTGGCCCGAGCCGTATCCTACTTTCACCCAAGCTAACAACACGTCTCGGTCAGGCTGAACCTCGTCATCGTTCGCTTAGCACACGTTTACGGTCCTTACGCTTCGCAATGGGTTGCTACAGCACTGTGCATGGCCCGTGCCTACCAGTACCTCGAGAAGGAAATGAAGTGGCTGTGGGACAAGGGCTTGCGTCAGAACACAGTACACATTTCAGACGCTGTGCGAGCACTTTGGGACATCACGACGTGGTACGATGGCGGCAAGAAGAACTGGGACGAGAAGTCCATGGGCAAGGTACCCACATTCAACGTTGTCGACAAGGGCGTGACCACGCAGGGAACCATGGCCGAGATTATCGGCGCGGTGTTCAAGATTGAGACAGGCTTCCAGGGTCAACTGATTAGCACCTTCGCGCGTCTCAACATGGACAGTGTGGTCGACGACGTAAACGACGAGCTCATGGGTCCGTGGGCCGAGCTGCTCGAGAACGCGGGTATTGCACGACCAGGACCCCTCACTCCGTTCATGGAGAAGGAATTGCTCAAGGATACGGACCTGAGCATGGAAGGCAGCCGCTTGGAGAACATCGTCGGGTTCCAATACGAAAAGCCGAAACTCACGAAGGAGCTCATCGAAGAGGTCATTGAAAGCTACAAAAAGATGAACTGGTGGCCGTGACAGGAACGATCTAGAAAAGCATAAAAAGCGTGCGCATGATTTAAACCTTGCGGCTTGGTCGGGAAGATTAGAGCCGCGACTCGCCGGAGCGTCATGATATCAGTTGGGTCGTTTGTTTGAGCTCCTATGTTTGCGAGCAGCATCCGGGAGCCGATGGCGGGGAGCCGGGGCATTGTACCACCAAGATATCCTTTTCCTTTTATTCCTCTTCTAGTGCTCCGGCCACGTATATTGGCATATTTTGAGGGCCGTAATCTAGACTAAAGTTAGGCAAAAGCTCATGCTACCTTACTGTACTGAGTGAGATGAGATGAGGACGTCTTGATTGCGTAGAGACAGGGGCATGCCTGCTGGGTTCGTCTTGAAACATCTGGAGCTCACATTTGGCTTTTGCGGTGGTGCCTCGCGGCCAGCTTTCTCGGGTAAGTGCAGCTATCTTTTTGGAGCTTAGCCCCGCCGCACTAAAGAACCTTGGAAGCTTCGTGCTCGAAGCTCGTCCCTCGGCTCTTCGGACGCAAAGAGTCAGGTCACACACAGACAAGTGCGATTGGAGATCGGGTTGGTCCCCTTGTGGCCGAGTCTTATAATCAGGTCTTTTCTTTGAACGCACCTTGAGGCGAGTCCCTCTTCTGACGATGTCTCTCAAAGGCCCGCTAATTCGTCACTTGCAACGAACCTGCAAGACAGCTCGCTAACGCGCTCATCCTTCACCCCCACGGCTATTGCGCGACACAAAAGAAGCTGGCGGGAGCCCTGTGCGAGCTGTCAATGTTCTGCAGTGGAACGACACCGATGCGCTGGGCCGTCAGGAAAGGGTTTTGTTCTTTTTCTCAGAGTACAAAGCTGATTCCGGAGGCGAGGTGAGGTTGCGCAGAGGACTGGAGCATAGGATCTGGATTATGGCAAAATAGGGGCGGGAGAGCGAAAGTGCATGCAAATAGATTCCAGAGGAGCAACAGCTTTTAAATACGAGAATTGAACAGTTTAGGGATTTGCCGAGGCATACAGCTGAATAAAGCATCCAGCTCGCCCTGTCCCGTCACACCTCTTCGCAGTGCGTGCACCTATCCGCCCATACAGAATGCTTGCAGGTTGATGGAAAACTCTGCTGATGGGAGGGGGGCTTGCCGACTTCCCGCTCGAATGGTTAGGAAGGAGAAACACCGGACGGAATGGATGGCGATTTCGCGGTAGATCGTCTGTCAGCGGAAGAATCGTATTTGGCTGAAGGTGTTGTGCATGTGCGTTCCAGCTTATAAAAACCGTTTGGAATCCGAGGCGCAATTGGATGAGATCCAATGTTCCTTTTCTTTCAGCGAACACGGGAGGATCCGAGAAGTGCAGCTTACTTACACTTAAATTGGGGAATACTAATGTGTGGATTTTTTTTAGAGCTAGAAGTATATATCCTTGCCCCTAATAATTTAGCACCCTTACTCTATTAGTCTATCTCCTACTTTAGAATCTACTTCTTTAGCGCTTTAAGAAATTTAGTATACTACTTATTATATAGCTAGTTAATTTTAGTAATATTATTAGATATTAACTGTATTATATATTATTTTCTTATTTTAATAATCTTAATTAATTTAAGATACTTCTTTTTAAAGTATCTAAATTATTATATAACTTTAATTATTAATAAATAAAACTATTTATACTCTTTAAGTCTAATAGTATTATTAAGAAAATAGTTAATAAATTAATAAATTTTCTTAATAATTAAGAAAATAGTAAGAAAACTAAAGTATTTTAATAGCTTAGCTTAGAATTAATAAGAAATACTTATAGTTCTATTATTATACTTAAATAAAATGCCTTATATAATTTATTAATATATTTATTAAGATTTATAATATTCTATAGCTTATTTCAGACTTTTAGTTTAAGGTTTTACTTAAAATTATTATAGTAGTTAGTAACTACCACTAAGTTTTTATTTATTATTTAGTTTAGAAAAGACACCGTTTTTTTCTAGATATAAAGGCTACGAAGTGCAGCCTATACTAGTCTCTTCCAGAGGCTGTATTTTTTTCGCATGAGAATGAATACACTGCCAGCCTATCATCGGGATGCATTAGAAGCGATTTTTTTATATGACGTGGACGACAATTGAGGATGAGCACGGCGCTTCAGCCTCGGAACTTGTTTGGTGCCTGTTCTCTTCCTTGCCTTTGCTCTTCCTTGGTTGACCCAACGCATGTTTTGGTCGCCCGATTAGGAAACTGACTCCACGTTGCGATGAGCGAGCCGAGCGCAGGTTTTTTTATTAAAAAGTTTATAGGTTGAAGTAGTTCGGGTCCCCCGCAACTTGGATCGGACTGGGTAACCGAATTGGAACTGAGAAGGTCTTGGAAGGGTCGTAGTTTGTGATCATAGGGTTTCTACGGTTTGTGCAGATCAGCATGATTTTATTGATGGCGAGGAGCTAGGACATCTTCAACGTGTTGCTTTAGTCAAGTCGCAGGGTTGGCAGAAAAATGAGAAACACCCACGTGCGGTAATCCGGGGAGGCAAAGTGCCTCACTGGTTGGTCATGATCTTAAAGGTTACCAAGTCATGATCTCACTGCACGTTGTCTGCCCCGGGTCTGGGGTCTGAAAGGGAAAGCGGGAGGGATGAGCAGAGTAAAAACCCAACGTAACCATCCCAGGCAAGTAAGCGCGAACCTCGGGCCAATCCCTGTGTTGGTTTTGCGACTGCTGCTCGGTTTGGCTGGGAAGTTGTCAGAAAGAGCTTCAGCTTCATGTGAAAGTTGACAAAGCATGGGAGGTCCCCATCCACCCCGCCCCGCTTGCTTTCCCTTGAAGGCCAGTCATGCAATGAGCTGCTACTGCTGTTGTATGGTAAGGTACCTGACGTATAAAGTCCGCCCCCGGGATTGGCGCTTTCCCATCCGGAGTGTGTATACTATGTAGCAGATTCCACGCCACTTGCTGTTTCCTCCTTATCCCAAACCCTAATCCACTCCAGGTCAACTACCTAAAGTCTGCGCCTGCTGCCCGTTTGGCCATAACGGTCAATTCACCTTGGCGGATCCTGGCCATATATCTATATCGTGAGACCGCCTGATCAGACGGTCTCTTGTCCTTCGATAACTACAAAACCCACACTCATCCACCCCACCGTGCGACTTGTGAATCTTCACCGCAGCTTTACGATAGCACGTCTGCGAAACCCGTCTCAATCGCCTCGACGCAAGCTTCGCGCAAACAGACCTTTACAATGGCTGCCCCTTCCACAGTGACGATCGCCGACCTCTCAGGCAAGTGGGTCATGGTACGTTCACCTCCTCGGGGATGCGCAACAACACCTCTGTGGCAGTAGAAATTGATACCACCATAACCACAGAACAAGACCCTCTCCGACTCCCCCGAGCCCGCCCTCGCTCTCCAGGGGATCGGCTGGATGACCCGCAAGGCCGTCGGCCTCGCGACCGTCACCCTGAGCGTCAAGCAATTCTCGGCGCCCCCGTCTCCTCCCGGCAGCGGCACCGAGCCCGTTACCCACATCGACATCGACCAGTTCGCCACCGGTGGCCTCAAGGGCACCTCGGAGAAGCGCTGCCTGGACATGGAGTGGCGCGAGCACTCGGACTGGATGTTCGGCAGCGTCCGCGGCCAGAGCAAGTGGATGTCGGCTGAGGAGATCGAGGACGAGTTCCTGAAGAAGGGCCCATGGCTCGAGGGTGAGGCCGAGGCTACGGGCCCCGACGGCAAGAGCCATGTCTATTCGCACGTCGAGAGCATCGATAACGGATGGACCGCGACGCAGATCTGGGGTTTCCAGACTGTCAACGGAGAGCGTCGGTATGCGCGCAATGTGGTGGTTCAGAAGGGCGGCAAGAGGGTCGAGATCCGTCTCGTGTACGACTGGCTTCCTTAGATCTGGGTAGCTGAGAGGGAGTGTGACTTCCTGCAAGCTTGGATGACGGGGAGGTAGGTGGAGGTTGTTCGTTGAGGGTTCAGTCACCGGTTGCACCTTTGGTACGACATTCTCGCCAGAACATATCCCTACGAGTACACTTGAGAGCATTATTAACAATTTCGGCCACTATCAAAGTCTTATTTCTGGTTTCAATTCGTGTTGAGCGTAAAAACAACTAGTCTGACGACAGGAATATGTTGAATCGCCTGTCTGCTTCCCAGCCAGGGTCCCAAAGCTATTTCCTGGTTCATAACGAACCGCCAACGTCCAGTTGTGCAGCTCACCGTCTAACAATGTCCATCGTGGCCTCTCTGTGCGGCCGAAGAACCCACTGCCCCGGGCATTAAATGAATTCTATTATCTCCTCTGACCAACCCACACGCGTCGTGCTCCTTTACGCCGGCCTCCTCTTGACGAATTCCTCCAGATCCTGCACCGTCGCGACGCCCAGCACGAACCGCCTCTTCTCGTCCGTGATGACGGCGAAATGGGTCTTCCGGCCCTCGACGCCGTCGCCCTCGAAAAACGCCTCGAGCTCCTCCAGGGGCGTCTGCATCGTGATTACGCGGTACTTGCGGCCCTTGCGTTGGAAGCGCACCATGGCCTTCGACAGGGGGTCCTCGGCCGTCACCTTGCCAGCGTCGAGGAGAGCCTGCAGGTGCGGGATGGCGAGGTAGCCGACGAGGGCGCGGTGGGCGTCGACGACGGTCAGGTGGGTGTAGTCGCGCTCGAAGGCGGAGAGAAGGGCGAGGGAGATGGGGTCGTTCGGGGTCAGCGAGAGAGCGGCCGGGGGGTCAAGGTCTTCTACAGTTGCCTTTGTAGTGTGTTAGCGACGCAGCGACGGTCCATTTGTAGGGTGATGGAGCGGGACATACGCCGCGATATCGGGAGGACCATTTTGAGACGTAGGGCGTGGACGATGCCGCGGGGTCGGAAGCCGTGGTAGCCATTGTTGCGGTCGTGCTATGTATGCGACGGGTTCCCGTAAAACTGTCGGAGGTCGATTCGTCGGCGGGGAAGGAGAGGATCGCGGGGAGTAACAGACCAGTGGGGTAGCGTAGGCGCCTTTTTTTTTTTTTTTCCCTCTCTCGCTACCTACCTACCTTACCTAGGTAGGTAGGTTTGCTAAGGTACCTAGGTTTGTGCTTGGTTTCGCTGAGCTGACCGCCCGGAGACTAAGGTGGGTTGGACCTTTCTTCACCGACCGACCCAGGTGGGGGTTCCACAGCGGGGTGATGCCGCTGTGGACAGGTGCGAGGAGGAGGGCCATGACATTAACAAAGAGATATTGATCAGGGGCGCTGAATTTCCCTCATCGCCGCCTCGTTCGCGACATTCCCCGGGCCTCGCTCTGTAAACCCCGGATGCATCGGTGGTAAGCGGCCTTAACTTTTAAGGAGCTTCCCGATATCGATAAGCCCCTTATCAGTTCCACAGTCCCCCCGAGCTCTCCCGGTGTGATGTCACAGTGACCACAAAGCCAACAGAGCTGTCTACCTAGGCACCCTCAAGAGCAGCTCAGCTCCCAAAGCAACTGGTCGGGCAACCGAACGAACCCGACCAATCCCGCTGCCTGCTTGGTGTTCAATGTCATGCCCCAGCATCTCACCTCCAACAGCTACCTCACACTGATGTCCAAATAAACCTGCTTCTGCTCCAAATCCCGTCCTTACCTAACGTTACCTCATCATCTCCCGCGAGTGTGTGATCGGTCTTTTTGTCCCCTTTGCGCATTCCTTTCTTTACCTACTGTCACGCCCCTCATAACAGGTTGACGGGCCTTCATTGGTGTAAGTGACTTTTCCTGACATCTACCTCTTCTAGCCGCAAGCGGTCGCATGTCGCGTGACTTTGGCGCCGGAAAGCGTAGACGATGTCTTCGCTTTTGGGACGACTCGAGCGAGGAAGCTTCGTTCTTCTTACGCCCGTGCCAATTCTAGAGGCATCGTAGGCTTTGGTACGTCCAAAGCTGCGAGAGTAGAGCTTTGCGATCAATGCTGCCTCTATCTTTGCGCCGAAGCTACCGTATCTACCGAACCTAAAGCTCTTCAGAACTGTCGTCATAGTCTCGGGTAGCATCCTCTTCGCGCCGCACTCACCGACGCCTGGCTCTGGTCGCCTCCTGCTACTCATCCCCCCTTCGAACCTTTACCAGCCCAATTGCTCTCATCTCACAACCCCGCGAGCTTATCTTTCAGCTCTTGAATTCCCTAGATGCCTCATTTTAACCCTGAACAGATCAGACAAACCCAATTGGTCCCACTAGAGCCAACGATCTCCTCGACCATGTCGTTCCTCTACCCCAGACAAGACACCCTCAAGGGTTGCCTCGCTTCCCCCCTGGCCCCGCAGCCCACGGCGAAGCCCACCCGGTACCAGGCCCGTCCGGAGCTCTACGGCGCCTTCTCCACTGTCGACGATGTCAAGGGCAAGGCCCAGAAGCTAAGCGCCGAGGCGACGGCCGAGTTCGAGAAGGCCAGCGCAAAGGCCCAGTCCAAGGCCGGCAAGATCGAGCTGTACTCTGCAAAGTACTACGCCGCCTGCACCGTCGGAGGTCTCATGGCTTGTGTAAGTGGGGGGAATCCCGTCCAAAAGGCTGGTGTGGACATGAAGCTAGCGGATGATGTGATGGGTTATGTTAATGGGAATACGTTTACTAAAACAACAACAGGGTCTCACTCACACCGCTGTCACACCTCTGGATCTCGTCAAGGTCCGCCGTCAAATCGACTCCAAGCTGTACAAGGGCAATTTCCAGGCATGGGGACTCATATTCAGAAAGGAGGGTTTCCGCGGCATCATGACCGGTTGGGGGCCGACTTTCTGGGGATACTCTGCGCAGGGCGCATTCAAGTATGGGTGGTACGAGTTTTTCAAATTCAAGTATTCAGAAGTGGTTGGTCAGGAGAATGCCGCCAGGTACAAAACTGGCGTATATCTCGCGGCCTCGGCCTCCGCCGAGTTCCTGGCAGACATTGCACTTTGCCCTTTCGAGGCCGTCAAGGTCCGCATGCAGGGCGGAATTCCGTCGCCGTACAAGGGCACACTCGACGGCATTAGCAAGGTGACGGCGAAGGAAGGATGGGGCGGCCTATACAAGGGGTAAGTTTCTCACGGGAATCCTAAGGGACGGAGAAAGCGCTGATCCTCCTTTCCTAGTCTCTATCCCCTGTGGGGTCGCCAGATCCCTTACACCATGATGAAGTTCGCCTCATTCGAGACCATCGTGGAGATGATCTACGCCCGCCTGCCCGGCGAGAAGAAGGACTACAGCAAGGCCGCGCAGACGGGCGTCTCGTTCGTCGGCGGTTACCTTGCCGGTATTCTCTGCGCCATCGTCTCTCACCCGGCCGACGTCATGGTCAGTAAGCTGAACGCCAACCGCCAGCAGGGAGAGGCTTTTGGTTCTGCCATGGGGCGTATTTACAAGGACATTGGCTTCTCGGGTCTCTGGAACGGTCTGCCTGTCCGTATCGTCATGATTGGTACCCTTACCGGTCTGCAGTGGATGATCTACGTGAGTTCGAACTTTCTCTCTCAGTCCCCTCCAGATGACAATTTCGGAGTAATGGGCTGACTGGCGATTCTTTTTTTCTTCCTTCTTGCAGGACTACTTCAAGATCTTCATGGGACTGCCGACTACTGGAGGTGCCGCGCCTCCTGAGGAGAAGAAGTGAACATGGAGGGAGAGATAGAGCTGAGTCGGACGCGAGATGGTCCATGGACTGGTACTTGTAGAATGACTCTGGCTAGACGCAAAGGTAGTGACGGAGTTGATGAGTTTCCTAAGTCGTACCAACCGTAATACATCTTACATGTTCTTTTGTCAGCAAGTCGAATCCAGAGGGTACTTACAGTGACCAACTTTCGTCTTCGAGTTAGGTGATCCCTAAAGCTCGATCCAGCAAGATACGCTGGAAACAAGGACGTGAAGCGCGGAGATCTGCTGCTTGTTCATGGAATTGGGGTCTAGTTCAGATACGTCAAACGGGAAGAGGTTCATTATCATGTTACTCTTAAGAAATCACAGAGTTGCGAGAAAGTAATTAAAGTGAAGGGGAAAAAACCAGCAATGAACCGATTCTCAATATCGGGAGTCTCTTCCAAAATCCGATTCCAGCCGGTACTGCCAAACGGAAATCAAAGGCCAACAAACGCAGAGTGAATAGTTATGGTCTAGTAAAGCATGGTAGAGGGGGGTGGCGGGGGGGTTTGTTTTTGACAATGGGATGCCTCCTGTCCCCCAGTATCCACTGGAAACCTGACTTCTCCGTCTCTGAGGACCCCGAGTACCACCCGATGTACATGTAGCATGCAGAAACATGAATCGCTCTCTTTATCACTTGTACTGTAGTACATACTGCCTTAGTTGATATCCCAGGGACAAGTGCAATATTGTCATGTATAGTCTCCAAGGCTGCGCTTGAGTGTTAAAGGTTGCCCGCCGCGTTGTTGATCTCTGTTGTCTTTTGGCTCCCTGCCTCTGCCTCGTCTGTTGCTTTCCTTCTTCGCTTTTGTCTCCAAGGTATTTAAGCTTAGCAAACCAAGGTCGCCTCAATTCTCAATGGACGGCTTTTATTAGGCAACAGTATGGCCAGCAATCATCGTGCGTAATTCGATATATTAATGTGTATATATAACTAACTAAGGGGCCAAATTGGCGCCCACATATGAAAATTCAGTGCTGACATAGATCTAATATAAATAACCTATATTTAGGTGTAAATTTATATCCCAGAATATCTAACCTATGCACACCTTACTTATAGTAATATATAGGTCTAATATACCTTCTTAGATCTTAAAATAAAGCTATTATAAGATCTAGATATCCTATTTACACTTCTATTATTATAATACTATTATTACTACTACCCTACTTACTAACTATATAGTATATAGGTTTCTATTAGATTATTATTAATATTCCCCCTAGAATTAATCTAAGAATATTTAGTATAGTAGTTTAGCCTCTTACTTTATTAAGTATATTAAACTAAAAGAGCTAGTA
Organism: Colletotrichum neosansevieriae; assembly: GCA_036785495.1. Classification (NCBI taxonomy): domain Eukaryota; kingdom Fungi; phylum Ascomycota; class Sordariomycetes; order Glomerellales; family Glomerellaceae; genus Colletotrichum; species Colletotrichum neosansevieriae. The sequence goes on from JAVHLV010000605.1 coordinate 12,945, forward strand.
ACTTAACCTTAAGGTTTTAGGTTTAATTTAAGGTTATAGATATTTTATTAGTTATAATTATATATTACTAAAAGATAATCTAGCTAAGCTTTAATACTATAAAAATATAGATAACCTTCTAATTATATAGTTAAGCTTAATACTTTAATATAGTAAAGTTTATAGGTTTTTATAAGAGGTAACTCTAAGATATCCCTAAATTAGTATAATATATACTTAGTTATCTAGGATTAATCTCTTATTATAGAGCTATAATACTTAGTTCTCTTTTACTATTTAGTTTTACTAATTATAATAAATAGGTTATTAATTTAGAATACTAAACTAAATATAAGTAATATTAAAGTTTAACTTATAATAACTTTTTAAATTAAAATAATATAATTATAAATAACTTAGGCTATAAGTAAGTTTTATAGTTAGACCTTATACTATTATAATAACTATAATAAGGTAATTTAAATAGTATAGTTTCTAACTATAGAAGTTACTTTATTATTAAGATATTTAAGGTTAAAGTTTATAAATAAATATAAAGTAAAATATAATAGTAAATATAATAAGTAAATAAATTATCTCTTATTAAAGAGGTTTATTATTAATTAATAACTAGATATTTACTATCCCTAATTATATAATAAAATAACTATAGTTTTAGGCAGTAAGAGCCTTTATAAAACTATCTATAACTATCTTATTAGTCTTTACCTATTTAAACTTAACTCTACCTCTTTTAACCTCCTATTATAGCTATAGATTATTAATATTAATATAGCATAACTTACTAATTACTTAAGGTTATTTAGCAGTAAGTAGTTAAAGAGTTTAGGTATTATTATAGTATATAGTAAAGTTATTATTAAGCTAAAGTTAAAGTTTATTTATAAGTTAAATAATAGTAAGGTACTTCTTTATTATATTTATAAGAGCTATAAGTTTAGCTTTAGTGCTTAAAGTTATAACTTAGTGTTATTTTAATAACTTCTAACTAATTAGTCCTCTAAATAATATTATTATATAGCTTTAAGTACTTTTATAAGTAATATTATTATTAGTAAAGGAGGTATCTAATATATAATAGAGGATACTCTTATTATTAATATTAAACTTAATTACTAGGTATCTTATCTACTATAGATAGGTAAGATATTAATTAGCTATATTATTATACTTTCTTAAGGAATTTAGTAGAAACTCTAAGAGTTATAATAAGGTCCTTATAATATTAGGTTTTATAATAATTGCTATATAGTTAACTAAGCTAACTTTATATTAATACTAGTTAGTCTCTTTAGCTATTACTTATTTAGGGTTTAGCATTAAGTTATTTACTAATATTAATATTACTATTAATCTCTTTAATATTATTCTATTAATACTAAACTTATTATATATCTTTTTAATATATTTATCTAGGTAAAGCTATAACTTATATTAGTTATAGTTATAGATAATTTAAATACCTAAAAATACACTTAATTTGCCTATTTCTTTTATCTTATAGATAGACTTTAGGCTATTAATAATTATTTTTACCTTAGATTTATCTCCCTTTTAGAAAAGTATAGTAATATTATTAATAAATATAAAGATTAGTACTCTATTTAATATAAAGATATAGTTATCCTTATCTAGCAGTTTTGCATTTAGGAGCTAGAGGGTTATCTTAAGGCTTTGCTGCTATAAGAGAGGGAATTAATATAGCCTATATAGAGCTTTATATAAGATAAGGTATTTGCCCGGGCAGTTAAATCCAGGTGGGTAGTAGATATAGATAACTTTATCTAATATAGTGTTTATAAAGGCGTTTATAGTATCTATAAGAAATATATTATTCCTTATTACTATAAAAGAACTTATATATTATTATCACTATACCTTTAGAGTGCTATAACTCTATAAATATAAGAGGTATGAGAAAATAAATAATATATTTGAAATCCTTATAAAAAATGGCGTTTTTTGGTATATATATTATTTTACTAATATTATATAATCATAGTATTTGGAATAATAAAGTATTTAAAATAATGAAGTTTCAGAATAAAGTTAAGCTAAACTAAAGTTAAGCTTAAAACTAAGCTTAAAATTAAGGTTAAAGCTAGCGTTAGGCGCTAAACCTTAAACCTCAAACCTTGTTATTATTACCCTTTTAGGAAATAAGGTTTAATTCAGGCCTAAAGGGCTGTAAGACCTTAGGAACCAAATCATCTATATATACCTACCTTTTCCCCCGCCTTTCTAGGCCTTAGATATCTATAAATTTATCAAATAAAATATCATTTTATATCTATATTTCTCTCTCTATTTGAATATTATGCAACAAACCCAAAAAGTTACCCTTATACACTATTTATTGCCCGAAATCTACTTATACTACTTTAAGAACTTTTCTACTTCTCCCGCAGCCTTTATAGCCGTTCTTACAGGTTATAAGCCCAGCTTAACATAACCTAAACAGCTTATAGGCCCCCCTAAAAGCAATTCATTCCTCTATTTACATATCTCTATTCCTTACAAGAATATCTCTTATATAAGAGAATAACCTTCCACTACCTATACTAAAACCGAGATTTTATAGTTAATAATAATATTCTTCTATTCAAATAACCTCTACTAATAATCTATCACTTCACCCAAGTTATATGATTATTAAGATTACCTAATTCAGAAGCCTGCTGCTATAATAGAGGCCTATTTACTAGATAAAGTCTCTACTAACTACCTATTCAAAATACCCCGTCTACCTAACTGGTTTAAACCAGTTAAAACGGCTAAATAAAGCAATATTACGCCTAAATCGAAGGCTTATTATTGAATACAACCGAGAAGTACCCTTGAATCGAATGAAGTACCCTTAAATTGAATAAGAAGTACCCTTAAATCAAATAAAACCCTTCCAACTAAACTCATCGATTTCGACCAGTTTCAAAATAAATAAAAATACGAAAAAATATATATAAAAATAAGCGTAAAAAGGAGGATATATATCAACTTTTTACTAGTTATTTAGTTATAAAATAAAAATACTGCAAGAGGTTAAAAACTACTCTCACTTAGAATAACTATTCTTTAAATATATTAAACTGGTTTTAATTAAGAAAACTATTCTATAAAAAAGTAAAAACAAACTGCTTTAAATCTACTTTTAAAGTGTTTTATATCTATTGATTTAAAATTAATAAAACTACTTTAAAATATAAGTAAAAAGAATTCTATATAAAGCTAAGTTTATAAAAAGTTATTAAACTAGTTTATTAAGTTATAATAGATATATCTAAGATAACTTTTTAAAAACTCTCTAGTAGTAAAAACTATTAAATATAGGCTTTGTGGTTTAAATCTCTACTTATAAGTAAGGATATAAATACTAACTTAGAAATCCCACTATCATAAATTAATTTTAATATAAATAATAAAGCTTTAGCTTATATTAGATTATTATGTGATGATAGTCCTCTTAGGGTTATAAAGAACTGTAATATAGCTCCTAAAGCTTAGCTTAAGTTAAAAGTTCTATATAAGCCTAAGGGATTTAGTAATAAGTTTATAACTTATAAAGAATTCTTTAATATAACCTTAGAAAATATAGATAACTTAGAAACCTTTCTAAATAAGGTTAAAGAGTTAATTAATAATCTAGCTAATAAAGATCTAGCTTTACTAAAGCAGATTATTATAGCTAAGATATTAAATTCCTTAGATAAAAGTTATAAGGGTTTTATAACTAATATAACTTAATCTCTAAGAAATGATTTAGAAGCCTATACTCTAGACTCTTTATTTACTAATTTATTAGATAAATCTAAAAGAAAAGAGGATATAAGTAATAATATTACTTATATTAAGGCTAAGAATAAAACAAAAAAACCTTAGAAAAAGACTAAGGGTTTATTCTATAAAAACTATAAAAAACCAGGTTATATAGAAGTAAACTGCTTTTTCTTATATCCTGAAAAGGCTCTAAATAAGTGGAAATAAGCCTTTAATAATATAACTAAATCTAAACCTAAAAATAAAGGTTTAGATAAAAAGACTTATAAATCTACTTCTTTTAAAAATAAACCAACTAAAAAGAGTAATAAAACTGCTCTATTAGTTAAAGATAAAGAAGAAGATAAAAGAGTTATTAAATTATTAGACTTCTATGATACTAAAGAAGTTAATATAGTTTAAATCTCTTCTATATTAAATCTAAATATAGATATTAATAGTGAAGAAGATATTAAGTTTAAAAACATAAATATAACCCTGCTTTATAAAAATAAGAAGCATACTAAACCTAAAATAGGTTATATAATATAGGATATTATATAAAATAATAATAGTATATTCCAGAATAATTTAAATACTATTAAGTTTTATCTTAATATAGGTGCTATAATTTATATTATTAATAATAAGGATTATTTTTATAAAACTTATAAAATAAATAAATAAGTTAAATAGGAAAAAGCAAACACTCTTTTAGCTACTTTAGCTGGAGATATTATATTAAAGCTTCTTAATAATAAAAGTGTTATTTTATATAACTGTTTTTATATACTAAACTTAGGTATTAATCTTCTAAGTTAATCCTAACTAGATAAATAAGCTATTACTTATATAGTTTGGAAAAGCACTCCTTTATTATATTATCTTAGGTTACGTAATCGTTGATAACGTAATCGATAGCTCAAAAGGGAAATAATAAGTATAAATAAGTTAATATTGAAGTGTCTACCTTCTAAGTAAAAGGGAGTATTCTAGAGAGGGAGAGGCAAGTTATTTATACTTAAGGCTTAGTTTCTAGAGCCTTCTATGGCTGCGTAAGCTGCTTGCTAAGCTGCCCCACTTATTTCCTTATTTGGGTTATTTATTAAGTAATTCAGTAACCCAAAACCCTTTTAGGTTTAACCTTAACTTAGGCAGTGAAAGCTAGCAGTTTCCACAGCTTTCTAGAGGCTTCTTCTAACAGTATACACAGTACTAATAGTACTGTAATACACTGTATTACGTAATTAACCTCTATTATATAGCCTCTATATTATTATATATTTTTAGTATAGGGTTTTATAGTATATCTCTTATATCCCCCCTTAAGGTATATATATTATATATAGCTTATTGCTTAAGAGATATTTATACTGGAAAACCTAATAGGAAAAACTAGTACTTATTATTATTTTATACTGGAAAACCGTATAGGAAAAACCAGTATTATTATTATTATTTTGATATTTTATTATTTATTTGTTTATTTATACTAGAAAAAACCTTATAGGAAAAATTCTAGTATTTATATTAGGGAAAACCAGATATATATAGTATTTATTTTAGTAGCTTATTAACTCTTTGAATATTAGAGTCTTTTGTGTTTTTGTTATACCTATTAATAGGTTTATTATAATCTGGTAAAAAACCCTTTTCTGATATATTATAAGTATCTTTTATTAAGTGAAAAAGTATTTTTCCTAGCGGTTTAGTTAATATATCCGCTATATTATCTTTAGTATTAACGTGATATAAGAATACTTTTTCAGCTATAACGTTATCTCTTGTAAAATGATATTTTATATTAATATGCTTGACTTTTTTATGAAATTCTGGGTTTTGAGCTAGCTTTTGAGCTGCTTTATTATCTATTAATATTTTAGGCTTATCTAAAGCCTTATAGCCTAGAACTTTATATATATAGTTATAGTTATTATATAAATATATAGCCTCTTTTATGGACTCTGTTAGAGCTATATATTTAGCTTCATAGGTGCTTAAAGCAACTGTCTTTTGTTTAATGCTATTCTAGCTGATTATATTATATAGTCTAAAAGTAAAGATATAGCTAGTTATGGACTTTCTATTATCTAGATCTCCAGCCTAATTAGAGTCTGAAAATCCGATAATATTATTGTTATTATATAGCTAGTTATTATTATAGTTATAATATAATCCTAAAGTAGGATATTTATTTAAATAGCCCTATATCTTATCTAGGGCTATAAAGTGCTCTTTAGAAGGATTACTTATATATTGAGTATAGGTAATAATAGCTAGAGCTATATTAAGCCTAGTTTTTAAGGCTAAGTAAAGTAGAGCTCCTATTTGCTGTTAATATATAGTTATTTCTTCTGGCTTAGCTATATCTATATTTTGATATAGCTTTATATTATTATCTATAGGTATTTTAGCTGGATATATATGTTTCTTATTATATTTATTAAGTATTTTCTCAGTATATTGGCTTTGATGTATATATAAAGCCTTATTTTGACGGTTTATAGTTATTTTGCAGTCTAGGAATTTACTAGGCACCCCTATAGGCTTTATTTTTATACTCTTTAATAAAGAGTTATATATATATTTAGTTATAGTATTATTTAGTGTAGCTATAAGCATGTCGTCCATATGGTATGCTATTAAGGCTTGTTTATTATTATTATTTAATATAAATAGGGCTTTATTATAAGGTGAAACCTTAAAGCCTATATTTATTAAGATAGACTGTAGGTGTTTATACTATAGTTGTGGGCTTTGCTTTAAGCTATATAAGGCCTTTTTAAGCTTTAGTATATAGTTATTATTATAGGGTTTTATAGGGGAATTTATATCAAATTCTAGCTTATTGGTATTTTTGTTATAAATAAAACTGGTAGGCAGTTACATATATATCTCTTTATCTACCTCTGTATGGATAAAGGTATTAGAGATGTTATACTGCTGTATATCCCAGTTATTATATATACTATAATATAATAGAAATTTATAGCTTTTAGGCCTATAGGTAGTACTAAAGGTTTTGAGGTAATTAATACCTATATGTTAATTAAAACCTTATACTACCCACCTAGCCTTATAGCGTAGAATTTCCCCTTTTATATTGGTTTTTAAAGTATATACCTATCTACCACCTAATATATTTATATTATTATTATTATTTTTTGGTGGTTTAGGGATTATTTCCTATGTATTAATATTTTCTAGCTCTTTTATTTTAGTAAGTATTTCTTTAACCTACTTATCTTTATTTATATTATTTATAGCTTGCTTATAGGTAGCAGGCTCTACTAAACTAGTAGTAGAGAGTATATAAGAAGCCTTTTTATTAGTTTTATTAATAGCTGATAATATATTAAGCCTTGGGCAGTCTTCTATTGATAGAAGTAGCGTGCTGTTATTAACCTAAGTATAGGCTTCTTTATTAATATGAGATTGGGGGATTTGTATCTTAATATTAGAGCTAGTATTATTATTATTATTATTATTATTATTATTATTATTTGATATATCCTCTTGTGGGTTGATATTAAACTGAATAGAGCTATTTTTAGCTTGATTATTTCTGCTATTATTATTATTATTGATTATTAGTGGACGATTTATAGTTATTGGTAGCTCTTTATTATTAGAGGATATAAAGGTATTTTTGAGGATTTCTATATCTCTAAACTATAAAGCCCTTTTAGATGTTAGATCCTATATTCTATAGGTATTTTTGCTATAGTTTATTATAGCTCCCTTTTTTGCCCTTGTATCTAGTTTCTTTAGATTAGGGTCTTTATTTTTATAATAGTATATACTACCCTATATTCTTATATTAGATATATCTGGCTTATAGCTATTCTTTAACTTATAAGGTGTTTTATAGCTTATAGAGCTATGTGGGGTTCTATTATATAAATATAAGGCAGCTAAAAAGGCTTTACCCTATAAGTATAGTGGTAAGCCTGAATTATATAGTATAGTTTGTACTTTATTTATTATAGTATGAATTATTTGTTTAACTATGCTATTAGGCTTATAGGTATAAGGAGGCTTTATATTATGAATAATCCCCTGATAGATATATATGGCTTTTATTTGTTTATTATTAAATTCTAAGCTACTATTAGTATTGAATTCCTTAACCTGTTTATTATTATTATTATTATTTAATATATTTATAAATTCCTTAAAGGCAGCAGATACCTCTTTAGAATCCTTTGTTTTTAGGAGATATCCCTATATATACCTAGTATATTTATCTATAAGTATTAAAAACCACTTATAGTTATTATAAGTAGGTGGTTTTATAGGTTTATATAGGTTTCTAGCTACTTTATCTAAGTAGCTATATTATTTATTTAAATAGTTATTATATTTTACTTTATTAGTTAACTTGCCTTTAAAGCAAGCTTTATAAGGTATTCTTTTATTAAGATATAGTATATTAGTATTAGTTATAGCAGCTTTAGTTAGCTGTTGTATTATTTTATAGTTGGTATGGCCTAGTCTTTTATGCTATAGTATATTATTATAGTAGGGCTTATAGAGTATAGCCTTATTATATAGGTTATCTTTTATTATATTTATGGTTTTATTATTATTATTATTATTTATATTAGCAGAGGGTATATTAAAGAAGTATAAGTTATTCTTCTTCTGCCCTATAGCTAGTATTTTATCTTGTTTTATATAATATAGAATAGGCTGCTTCTAAAAGATAGAAGCTATTTCTAGGTTATTAAGCTTATTTTGGCTAAGTAAATTAATATCTAGCTCTGGTATATAGTATATGTTATTTAGTATTATAAAATGTTAATTATTAAAGGATAGTTTTATAGATCCTTCTTTAGTAGCAGTTAAATATCCTGCTTCTCCCTATTTAACCCTTTTATTTATATTTTTAATATTATATAGATATTTTATATCACTAATAGTATGAATAGTAGCAGCTATATCTAAGCAGAAAGAGATTTTATTTAAAGAACTAGTTATAGTCTTATTATAGTTCTTTAGGTTATTGAATTCCTGCTGTATTAAGCCACCTAGTGATAGGTTAGTATTATTATTATTATAAGGGTTATTATTATGGGTTATATATACGTTTTCAAATTTATAATTATCCTTATAGAAGTTATTTACGGCTGGAGGAGTATTTCTCCCTTTATAGTTTATATCTATAAGGTTGAAATCCTCTATAATAGAGGGATTTATAGCTGAGTTATCAGCTATATTTATAGCGTTTTTAGGCTGGTTATTAATAGTTATATTAACTGTTTTAGCTGAATTATTGCTCTGTTAAGCTGGTTTTTTAGCTTTTTTATTATTTAAAGGCTTCTACTAGTTAGGAGCCTTTTCAGGGTGTAAAAAGGCACAATTTTCTTCAGTATAGCCTCTTTTTCTGCAGTTTCTACAGAATAAACCCCTAGGTTTTCTCCAGGGCTTTTTATTAACCCGTTTAGGCCCCTTTTTAGTATAATTTATAGTATTTTTACCTCTTTTTCTCTTATATTTATCTAGTAAATTAGTGAATAAAGAGTTAAGAGTATAGGCCTCTGGGTTAGCTCTAAGGCTTTAGGTTATATTAGTTATAAAACTCTTATAGCTTTTATCTAAGCTATTTAAAATCTAGGCTATAATAACCTGTTTAGGTAAAGCTAGCTTATAATAAGCTAGATTATTAGTTAATTCCTTAACTTTAGTAAGGTATTCTTCTATACTACTAAAGTCTTCTAAAGTAGTATTAAAAAATTCCCTATAAGTTAGGAATTTATTTATAAAACCCTTAGGCTTATATAGATTAGCAAGCTTTTTCCAGGCTTTAGGCGCTATTATAGCATCTTTTATAACCTATAGGGGCCTATTAGTACATAATAGCTATATATAAGCTAGTGCCTTATTATTTAGGTTCTTATTAGTCTCGCTTATAGGCACCTCTAAGTTAATATTAATATCCTTGCTAGCTAAAAGAGCCTTAACTCTTAAAGCCCAAGTAGTATAGTTAGAGGCTCCTTTAAGCTTAGAGACAGTGAATTTAGCGTCCATTATAGACGTAGTTATTATTATTAATAGTGTGAATAGGTAGGAGGTTATATAGTATAGCAGTATAGGTATTAGCCTTATATAGAAAGGCTTGAGGTTCAAATCTTGGTTTCATTATTTTAGGCTTTTCGGGTTTTTCAGCGTTATTTGGCGTTATTCAGCGTTTTTCAGCTTATATAAGCTAGGCTTATAACCTCTTAGGTTATATAATCATTAATAATATAATTAATAGCTTAAAAGGGAAATAATAAGTATAAATAAGTTAATATTAAAGTATCTACCTTCTAAGTAAAAGGGAGTATTCTAGAGAGGGAGAGACAAGTTATTTATACTTAAGGCTTAGTTTCTAGAGCCTTCTATAGCTATATAAGCTGCTTGCTAAGCTGCCCCACTTATTTCCTTATTTGGGTTATTTATTAAGTAATTCAGTAACCCAAAACCCTTTTAGGTTTAACCTTAACTTAGACAGTGAAAGCTAGCAGTTTCCATAGCTTTCTAGAGGCTTCTTCTAACAGTATACACAGTACTAATAGTACTATAATACACTATATTACATAATTAACCTCTATTATATAGCCTCTATATTATTATATATTTTTAGTATAGAGTTTTATAATATATCTCTTATATATTATATAACTAATAATATACTATTAGTTAAAGGGGGTAAAAAGGATAACCTATATTACTTTAATACTAAAGTAATAAAAGATCCCTCTTTATATTTAACTAATACTATATTAAATAGTATAGA